>QKQZ01018354.1:0-55974 GCA_003595255.1 Solenopsis fugax
CCGTCGCCGTCTTCGCCGCCGCCGCCGCCCTACGAACCCTTATCACCTTTAGCGGGCTCGCCGCACCAGTCTCCCTCGCAATCTCCGACTACAGGTAATTTTGTCTCGAGCCGCTATATAAAGGGACTTTTGTTAACGCGTTAGGCTCATAAACGGAGGGGTTACCGAGGGAGTTTATTAAAACAATAGCTTGATGCGAAAAAGATTTTCCTTCGGTTCGAGGCAGGGTCTCTTGGGTGCAGAGGTACGCATAAACTACCACGTGCGTAACACTTGGGGAAAAAAAATAACTTCTTAAAGAATAAATGTACATTCTCTCCCTTGTGGATGAGACACTCATATATTATGGAGGAGATACGTTTCATTGCAAGAAGGATAGTCTCATACATACGCGAATTCGCGAAAATTTCTCAGTGTTTCAGCAATAGGGATATATTTCGAGAAGAAAGCACTCCCCTATGGCAGGAGTTTCTCTATTACGAGAAATACGTTTTTCTGATGAAGTAGAGATATCTCGTATTATGTAGTAGTGGATTTAAACCGCCGAAGAGACTTGAATAACCCCCTTACAAGGGAACATCTCAGAATTCTATATGGGATATCCTCGTACACATATGTTTTTCTAACGGATATTTTCTGTCTCGACAAGAATATCTCCAAGTGAAAAATAATCACGCCATGACACGACACGCTCATTTATATTCATCGTATGGGGTCACCGCACTAGTAGCTGAACAATCGCCAATAAATGACTGTTTAAGAAAAATATTAAAATAATAAGACTTCAAAATAATAAATTGCAAATTAATTGATGTCTTTTCGATTTAATTTTCAGATTTGATTAAAATTTTATTTATTTTTTACGGGAAAATGTAATTTATATTAAGTTGTTTTGTTCATTTACTGGTTCTGTGACCGTATATAAATTAATCCTGCAATAATCGACGCAATTTCAAATTCCGCCAATCCTGCAGCAACGGTCGCTTCACTTTATATATCACGCGTTAATCGACTTGGCGGACCACATTTCACCGGACACTGATCGTCTTAACCCTAGGTTACTACCGTGGGTCTGGGAGACTCCAGCAGAAACTTTCAGAGTTTACCTATGTAAATTGTTCTCCTTTCCTTTAACTCGAGAAAAATCATTTATTGATTTTTTTCGCGTGAATGATTACCTGTTTTATAATCTATTTGAGATTATTATTTATATAAATTCTATATTCAATATTTCTTTTTTAAACAAGAAATATAAAAAATACGTATGAATTCTCGACCAGTACCTATTAAGCTTTATTTCCTCGTTGCTGGGGTGGGAAAACACCCCAAATGACTACTCCCGAGTTAAACCTTTATAACTTCTTTTGTGTTTATGGTTCCACAAAATAAAACTTATATAGCTTTATTAAGGAGGCTTTAGCGCGTTTTGATTAAAACAGAAGGAAATAAAAAAATACTAATGTTCGCCCAAGATATGAAGGTGCTTTGGGTCTCCCAGATTCATAATAATAAAACGACGTAGGAAAAAAGAAATTAGAGACAGCAACCTACGGTTAAGATGCTTTTAACCCGATTTCAGGAAACGACAGTTACGTTATTGGAATTACACGCGACGCTCGACACATTCCCCGATTGTACAGGCAGCCGAATTCAGCCTGGGATCCCGACAACAAGCTGTGGCACCGCTTCAGCGCCGGCGACGCCGACAACGCGTCGTTGTACCAGGCGTTACGACGTCTTCCGGAGTCACGCTCATTGAAGTTCGATTCGTTCAACAGCTGAGCTGATTAATTCACGCGAGCCGTCCGCCTACCGCGCGCGAAAAAATAATTCAAAAGATTCTCGTACGAGGGGGATAGGAAAAGAGGTCGGATTTGAAGGAGGAGGCTGTAACTCGCAAGTCTAGCGAATCTATCAGATATTTTTACGCGCGCTGTAAAGGGGAACGCCTGGGAAATTTCAATTCGCGGAGGCTCGCGAGAATTGGTGAACGCTGGCCGGTCCGAGCAACGCGATAATTCAAAAGCTACAGGCCCGCGGCAATAATGTTTGATTGGCAGGTTAATCACAATACATATTGTCAAACTGTTGGGCATTCATTGGGATAAATATCCCCGGCGGTTTAATGTTACGGACAGAGTGGAATAATTTCTGATGAAATAAAACCGTGCGCAGAAAACTTCCGGGGATTGATCCGCGGTGCGCAACAGGAATGGATGAACGATGATGCGAGATTGATCAAAAAGTGGTTATTTCAAATCATGGCTGATAGTGCATATTCAGGCCATGACGTAATGATATGCGTAATGATTTACGTAACGTTTATCGTAACGTAAACAGACGCTCGTTGACGCGACACTAGATTACTCGTAAATTGACATTTACGTTTCCTTTCACCGTTAACGTCAATTCACGATCTCGTTGTAATATTTAACTCTTGAATGCATCCGGTTATTTTGATTACAAGATGAAATAAATTAAGACTGACGTAACATGCATATCAGAGCGAATGTTGCTTACAATATTCTGTTGAGGCCCAGAGGCTGGAAATGTTACATACATAAAAATATTTTTTAAACTTTATTAATACGCATATGTATATCAATATCCAATTACGATATCTACGTCCAGCGATATATACGTATATAATTTATTAATATTACATTATCGTTTAATATCAGTCGATGAATAACATATAGATAATGTATTCCAATAAGGGTATTTTTGAATACATAATTTTTCAGAAATCTTTGCGTTTTATAAACGTCTTGTAACGAATTTTCTTAAAGTGTCGTGCATTCAAGGGTTAAGCGATATTAAATATATACATATATATATTGTCCTAGGCATTTCTCACTGCCAAACAAAGGATAATACCTGACTTTATACGTCTCTGCTGTTTCGTTCCCAAAATAATATATTTATCCCTTAAATAAAATGGAATCTCGTCTGCCTCACTCTACGCATGTAATCCCATAATTAATCCGTACGTTGAAAACGTATGCTTTGAAAGAGTCCGACTACCGAGAATTATAATTATCCTATTGTCTGCAATCTGCGTAACAATGCCCTGAAAAATCTTTACGAACTTACGCTAATCCATATAAACCCATGTAAAGCGCGTTTTTTTACTTAACTAATTAAATAATTACTATATAATTTTGTAGATAGCTCTGTACGCTCTGTAAATTTAATTCATGCTCGTATAAGCGCGCAGCTTGAGGAGCGCATCGGGTCTTCGCTACTACGTTAAGTTGCATGTCTCCACGCTATAAGATAAGTCGAATATAACTGCTTCGCGCAGTTCCATTTCACGCGAAGCAATTCCATGAGATTTCACGGGGAGTTACGAGCCGTTTATTCGAAAAGTTAGGGTAGCAATAATGTGCACACAACACATTTCAATGTACACCGTCGACGTCCAATCTAGAGAGTGTCCGTAGTATGTTCATTAAGAGTAAATATAAAGATGATAACGAGACGCGTGTTTCGCGCGCACAAGAGACGACGACGACGACGATGACGACAATTCGAAAGTGACACGCGGCAGGCACGTCTGTCTCATATAAGTATAAAGTAAATTTCGAGCCCGCTTCGAGCCGAGAATGTGTGTGTCCATCGTGAGCTGTGTCACGAGAATCTGTCTTACACCTAGCCATAAGTACTTCTTAGATTAATCAGACATGTACATATATATAGGAAAAATGACATTGAAAATATGTGATAAGGCACGGCTTTGGCCATGCACGACTACGTTCGTTCAAACACTTCCGTCGTTATTTGTGAAAAATTCAGCATGCCGCAGTTATCGGTAGATATTATTAAAATTCAGTTCACTCGTATCGCAAACGATCCAATATCGAAAAATTTATACAAGGTACACCTGAGATGAATAAAGCGTGCACTTGATTTGTTTTATTTTTTTAAAAACTCTATTTAATAAAATTGTTTTAAATAAGATTTTTTTAAAACACTATTTAATAGAATTTTTAAAAACAAAACTCTATTAAATAGAGCTTTTAAAAAAATTCTTATTTTTAACAACTTTAATAAATAGAGTTTTAAAAAGAAATCCTATCTCTTTAAAAACTCTGTTAAATCCTATTTCTAAAAATTCTACTAATAAAGTTTTAAAAGATAAATTAAGTAGGTCTTGTTCAGTTTAGGTGCTTTATGTATTTTTTGATATTGGATTAAATATTGATATTAAATAGAGTTGTAAAAATAAGATTCCTAATAGAATTTTTAAAAACAGATTTTCAAAAACTCTAATAGAGACTTTAAAAAATAAAATAAATCAAATGGGCTTAATTCAGTCCAGGTACCTATAGTCTCTATTTATCATGCGGCAATCGCACGAAGGAAGATACTAATCATGAGAAAGGATTTATTCAATTAATTGAAATTTCGACTAGACACGTTGTCGATGTGGCGAGGTTTGAGATATTTTCATAAATATCGATGGAAGAAGCTGTTTTATAAATATTTCATATATTTTGTTATACTATTTCTATGCTCCTCGCATTATAATTCAAGCTAGATATATTACAACGTTATCTGACACCCTTCATGACTTCTACCACTTTTTACACTCCTAAGCAGGACTGCGAAGTAAGTAGCATGATCCTCTCCTGGATTCTATCGTAATTAAGGTCAATAAGCACAAACAAGTAATAGAACAGTTTTCTTCCTAATTAACCGCTCGAAGTCGAAGACCTCTCTGAAATATCTTTAAGAGTATTTTTGACCAGCCGGTTGAACGTACAATGAAACAAGACGTTACACGGCAACGCTACTTCTCACGTTAATCCCTTACCGCGTAGTCATATCTCCGACGTAAAAGGTTGCACTCGCAAAACAAGTGTGTCAACGATGTGTAAAAATAGATATTAAAGTATTCTCTACCTCTTTAAAGGAGAAAAATAGAATTTAATGTTTTTATCATACAATAATACCAGGATTCCGTTGAAACGATAGACAGCTCCTCGAGCGTGCGAATGACACAATAAAATCTCGAAAGAAATACATAAATTTTGATAAACCTATCTCGTGGCTTGTATCGACCGCGCGCGTATTCGGTGATGCTGTGCCGTAAGGGGTTGACCCAGAATTACTATACGTGACACACGTAACTACCGCGCGTACAGGAATAAGCCGCAAATTTACGTGTGGAGTCAAGAGATTATTCCAAATTCGAGCGGTCTCTGTGCGCAGTCGTGTTTCTCATTGTACATTTTATCGACAGTACCTAGTTAGGGAAACTTCAAATGACGGCCTTAAAATAAAGATTTATTTTTTTCACGATGATAAATGTCTGGCAAGCAGGTGAATGTAGCGAGGCGAAGCGAGCTCTAAAAATGATTCGCCGAGCGTAAAGACGCGAAACGGAAATAAAACAGCGGAAATGCGAAAGAGGGGGAGAGAAAGAGAGAGAACAGGTATTTCTTCTACGACGTTAATCCTTATAAAAATATATATCTGAACGTTTGTAAATATTTTTAAACACTTGTACAATGTGCTTATAAGTGGCATTCTTTGTTCGACAGATGGGTTATGAATAATAATAATAAATGAAAAATAATCCTACAAAAGCAACACTGTGCGAATGCATTATGCGACAAGAGTATTCTCTTCTCAAAGAGCTTCGTCCTAAAATACAATTATTTAATTGAAACTTGTGGAAAGAGTATATTTTTTCATTTGCAAGGGATGAAAGGGTCGCGTGTTAGACTTTTGTCTCTCACACGCTGGAGAGCGCACGAGAATCTGGAGCGGTTAAATTAACAAAGCAACCGAGGGAGATTCTCACAGTCACGTAAAACTCGCGGTGGGTCTCTCGCTCTCTCTCTCGGAAAACCGTAAACGGACACTTCCGAGGGTGTGTGCGTTCACTTTCCGCCGTGTACGGCCTCCGCCGTTCAAGAGGGTGTAGCAGGCCTAGCTGGTCTAGCTCGCGAGAGCCGTCGCTCGCGCGCGAGCCCCGCAGCTCATCTGCTGGAGCCGCGCGCGGATGGATGCTCTGGAACCCGACGACGATGTGCCGCGCTCTCCAGCGAGCGACGGACGGAAAGTATACGACGGATCGTCCCGTGCACGGGAGGCAGAAAATAAACGTGTTACGGGGGGCTCGGCGGCGGGCCATTTTTGGGATCCCCACCAGGGGCGACGTGACACGCGTCGTCCTTCCGCCGCGCGCTTTTCGCCTGACGGCTTTTCCGTTCTCCGCTCAGATACTCGTCTCACGCTGCTCCGATCGCTCGGGTATTGGTAAGTGCACCGAATCGTCGTCGATAACGCGCTTTTCCCGCAGTGAAAACGCTTTGCTTCGCTTCTCTTCTCTTTCTTTCTCTCTCTCTCTCTCTTTTTTCTCTTTCTCTCTCTGTCTACCTCTCTGTCTTCTACGCTTTACCCCGTGACAGCGCGATGCGGGAACAAGCTCTCAAGTTGGCGAGTGGAGAACGGCGGAAGGCAGGTGACGAGGGCAGAAATCGGCCGCTCGTCGACAGAATAAATCGGATGCGACCAATAAGTGCCCGAACTAACCGACAGCACTCGAACTTTTAAGGAGCTTTAACTCTGGAATTTTAGCGACTCTCGAGTATTTAACGACGCCCGTAAGTATCTTTACGATGTAACCCTCTGTGCGGATGTTGATCGTCGCAGTGAGATCAGTGGAAGGTATCGCGAGAGGAACGCGCGCTCCCGGTTTACTGAAGCACGAGTGTTCGTTAAAATGTGCGAAAACCCGAAGAGGACGAAGTGCTCTAGAGAGAAATTGCGGTAAAACGATTGCAAGTGCCGACGGTTATTTAGTGCTCTGTGCAGTTGATTCGTTCACACAGGAAGGTTTCGCTGAAGCATCTAAAAGTTTACATCTGGATACACAGATCTGAAAATAATTTCGTTGGACCGTCAAAGACTGATTACGACGGATGTTTAAGCGTGAATGAGCTACGCTACGACAAGTTTCGACATTCCAGCATCCAAATTGAATGTTGGAAAATTATTTTCCGATCTGCATCCAAGATCGTAATTTTTGGATACTTAGGGTAAAACCGTTTTTCAAATTATCAACGTGTGTTTCTAACGGCAAATCTATCTGCTCTGGCTTGCGTATCTATCCGATTTATGTTCTATCTTTTTTTTTTTATTGGACGACGGAGACGACGTTTAACTTCTTGCAGGAAGCTATATTCGTTTCACGAAGACACCCGCAATGTCTTGGAGACTGGACAGCTTTGCGAGGCTTTCTAACCGCTGCCATATAATAACAGCTCTGCTAACGCTTCAGGAATTTGCTTTCGGGCTTAACATAAGGCAATGCCGTAAGTAGAATTTGTAACTGTCAACCGCGTGCATGCGCTGATTATGTACACTTTGTTGAATATGATATATATATATATATATATATATAAGAGTATTACATATACATATATATACATATATAATACTCTTTATGTAACACGATAAATTTATCGACTCGCTCACCGGAAGTGGACAAAATTATACACGTGAAAAAATATCTGCGCGACAATTACGCTGAAATCTGTCGTTATCTTTTCGATAAGAGATACGATATTGCATTACTTTGACATCTCGAATGACAAATGTAAATCAGCACAGCTCAGATTCTTAACAAGTTATTAATATCCCGGAATAGATGTTAAGACGTGCTTAAGTAATATTGCGAACAATTCTACGGGGTAACTTGTAAATTTCTGAAAAATTATCAAGTAATTTGATTCTTTCGCTCTCTCTCTTTCTCCCTCGGTTGGGAGAAAGGTTTATTTTGTGCGACAAGCAGGTACTTAAGAGATGGCTTTATACATATTGAAAATCGATATAGCATATTATATTGTTTTACGTGCAACTATCTTCTTAACGGTATTTCAGCTTTAATGTGGCTCGCGCATATTGGGCATTGTTTTGAATCCTCTCCTCGCGATCATGAATTTGATTACTCCGCGTCACAAACAGTATTACCTTTATTATATTCTAGTTTGCATAATAATATTCTCTTGCACAAATTGCAATATATCATTCTTCATGGCATTGAGTATTTTGCGTTGCGTTCTCGCGCGTTAATTTTGCCGACGTAGTCGCGCGAGGATCCCCGCGGAAATTTTCTAAAACGTAAAAAAAAACGAAACCGTGGGACGAGACAGCGATCGCGATTCCTCGCGCGTGAAATTCGCGCGAGGAGGCCCACGATCTCGCGCGCGGAGGACTTGCCGAAGTTTTGTAAAATGCTATTAATACGCGTCGGTTAGATCGAATGTCGGTCGACGGTGGCGGCCAAGTAAAGCCCGTTCTTCTGGGTTACACTCGTTACGTTTTGGCCTCTTCTTGCGCCGCGGCGCGGCGTCAGCGGCTTTACCGCCGCCGTCGTTCCGCACATATTTATAGAATCGGGCTGTAGATGCTATTTCCGTAGACGCCCTGATGCGTGCTCCTCCTCGTGCTTACGCGTTGCGATCACCTACCGGAATTATGGCTTTGCAGAATGTCGGGCGGCTCCGATGGCTCCATAAGCCACGTTATACGCATTCGCGGCACGCATATTTTCGGAGTGCAGCCGAAATGCAGCAGCCGGCCGCACAGAAGGCTCGACAAACGCGTGCCCATCTTATACGCATAAAGGCGCGAGTTGTCGTTTGTCGAATGAAAGATTTCAGATGAAAGATTGAAGATGAACGTTTACGTTTTCAGCAAACTCGGTAATTTCGTTGGTACGGTCCGCAAAACAAAGCCGCCACCATGGATGTCATCAAGAAGAAAATGCAAGCGATGAAGCTTGAGAAAGACAATGCTATGGACAAGGCCGACACCTGCGAGGGGCAGGCGAAAGATGCGAATTTGCGCGCGGACAAGGTCCTCGAGGAAGTCGGGGATCAAAGGAAGAAATTGGCTCAGGTTGAGGCCGATCTGGTAGCTAACAAGCAAGCTCTCGAGCAGGCCAACAAGGATCTTGAGGATCGCGAGAAATCTCTTACCAACGTGAGCTTTAAATAATTTTCCATGTCTGTGTATTCATATTCCATCTCATACACAGAAAAAATAGTTGTTAACTTGACAAAAATTTTCAACTTGATTAAATTTCTTCAAGTATTTATGTATTTATTAAGTTTTTTTTATTAAGTATAATATATAAATGCTTAAATTATAGAGTTCAAATATTTTATCTATTTGAATTAAATGCATAAATACTTGAAATAAAGAAATTTAATCAAGTTGAAAAATTTTGTCAATTTAACAACTTTTTTCTCAGTGTATATTATATATAATACAACTCACGTTCATAGTTTTTAATGAGATATTCTTAAATTAAAAATAAGACGTATTATATTATTATTAGTATGATTAAACAAATTTAACTGTTTTTTATTCGTTAACATTCCAACAAGATGAAATCAAATGACGTTTCAATGACATTTTTTACTGATGATATTAAAAGCGTCATTAAAACGTTATTAAGACGTCATCTTGTTTGCTACGATATAACTGTAATTAGCAATTGATGACTACTGGCTAGTACTAGACTCGTAGTAGTCAGCAACCATCAATTATTAATTACAATAATATACCCAGATAGCAATGCATTTCTAGCACAAAAAGAGAAATACTTACTACTACAAATTTTCCTTCGGTTGCAATCACGTTGCTATAATGGAGGTACCAATCCCTTTATATAGGGCAATCTGAAGGCAACAAGAAAGAAACTGTTTCCTAGACAACTGAAGGACAATAGTGTATGAAACTTATTAATGTAAAATTTTCAACTTGTTATAAAGTCGCGTTGCCGGCAATATCATAAGCAAAAACGGAAGCCGCTTTCCTCAATAAAAATAACAACTTAGAAATACACTTTTATCAAATTGATAGCAACGTGTCGAAAACATTCTATCTGGGTATTTTTATATGTCGTTATTGCTATATTTATACTACGGATATATTTAAAAAAAGCAATACTGCATGAATCCTCATACATTTAATCCTTCTAGGCTGAATCCGAGGTTGCTGCCCTTAACCGTAAAGTCCAGCTTATCGAGGAGGACCTCGAGCGTTCGGAGGAACGACTGAACACCGCGACCGCTAAGTTGACCGAAGCTTCGCAGGCCGCCGATGAGTCTAGCCGGTAATTATACGACTTGATCGGTCTATCCGTCCGTGTGCCACATTATGAAATGTGATACAATTGCAGTATGTGCAAAGTATTGGAAAACCGTGCGCAGCAGGACGAGGAGAGGATGGACCAACTGACGAATCAACTGAAGGAGGCCCGCATGCTCGCGGAGGACGCTGACGGAAAATCTGATGAAGTGTCGCGCAAGCTGGCCTTCGTTGAAGACGAGCTCGAAGTCGCGGAGGATCGTGTGAAATCCGGTGAAGCGTAAGTGCCAGATCATTTGGCTTTGTGCCAAAACAAGTAAAACAAACTCGGTCATATTTCTGTAACTTCTCTGTTTTTTCTTTTCTCGTAGCAAGATCATGGAGCTGGAAGAGGAATTGAAGGTCGTCGGTAACAGCTTGAAATCTTTGGAAGTCTCCGAAGAAAAGGTATGTACGTGACTTTCAAGAACAGTATTGTATGTACATAATTTATAACTGTTAAACTATTTAAAATTCATATAAAAATTAAATCTTTATGATTCAAGCTAATCGTAATTTTCAGGCTAATCAACGAGTCGAAGAATTCAAGCGCCAGCTGAAGACTTTGACGGTTAAACTAAAGGAGGCTGAAGCCCGCGCCGAGTTCGCCGAGAAAACGGTCAAGAAACTCCAGAAGGAGGTTGACAGGCTCGAAGGTGAGTTCCATATATTTTATTTAAATATATGTAAATTTTTTGTCGAGAACGGTGCACGCGGAAATAAAATTATCTTGCATTTCAGATGAACTGGGCATCAACAAGGACAGATACAAGTCGTTGGCCGACGAGATGGACTCGACGTTCGCCGAATTGGCAGGATATTAGATTACTTTATTTCGCAATGTTTCGTGCCTAATAATTTACTTGTCGAGAAATCAACATTCTATGTTTTTGCGAACCGTTACTGAGCTCGATGTCGATTCGTTTGACAAAAAGGAAAGAACATGGTTGAAGTTGTCTTGGAGATGACACACATACTACACTCACGTCCTTTGTAATTAATATTGTTATTGTAATGGAATTATCGACGTGACCAACTCGTGATTAATTCTACTCTGTTACATTATTGTACGAAAGATTAAGAGACATTCAATAAACAGTAACAACAATTAACAGTACAAACTCAATGAAAGGATATAAAGGCGCATTTCTGCTCCAAACAATCGATCGATATATTTTTTTATATGCGGTATTGCCTTGCATAATAGTATAATACAGTCAAAATATCACATCATGATATCTCTGTGCAGCTAGCTTCCTCATCATATGAGGGGTTAAAAAATAAATGCCTTTAAATATATATATTTAAAATGATACATAAACCTTCGAATTCCGTAAATTTCAATTCGCTATGGAAATTTAATTTTCTTTATATGAAATGAAGGCTGAGTAAATATTTACTCCAACATTTTCAAATAAATATATTAAATAAAGCTTCACAATAAAAAGTATTTGAAATTAGTTATTTGAAATCGATAGAGCTTCGATTAATAGGGCCATCGTTTAAACTATTACAACAAGCGAATTCGTTTGCTCTCTTTTTCAGCTTTTCGAGTCTTCGAGTACTTCGAAGCCCCCGAATCTATCCCGAACCTATCCTAAATGATAAAATCAATGCATGCTTCATATTGTCTCTAATGTTTCAGTGTCTCGTCAATATTCAAGTTTTTCTCCGCGGCGCCAATGCGAATTTGTTCATTAAGATTATTTATTTGTAGAGGACATGCAGCATCCCACACAACATGTGGACGTTCTTTGATTTATGTCCTCAAATATCCTATTTATGTCTCCGTATTTCAGACGTCCGCGGGATGTCTAAAGGACATATTCTGGATGTTATATATAGTTCAGAATACGTTCTTCGGACATCCCGCGGACATCTAAAATACGGAGACATTAATAGGATATTTAATTAATTATATTATTAATACATTTTTCATAGATTTATTTCATTAGTTACTTCATTATTAAAATTTTCTATCACTCACCATCCGATGCGCAACAGTGGAGTTATCAGCAACGTAGCTACGATGATTCTGTAACATAAAAGCATATCAATCAAATTAAAGCAACGCTTAAAAGAAAAAATCAATGATTCATAATTTTTATACACAGAATTTTTTAATCGTTTAAATATGTAATAAAATAATAAGTAATAAAATAATTATGCAATTAGTTTTATTTCGATGATTTAAAAATAATAAAAAATTATTAAAGAATTTTAATTTAAAACTTTATAAAAGTTTTATTTTTAATATCTAATAAAAATAAAACTTTTATAAAGTTTCAAATTAAAATTCTTTAATAGTTATTTTAATAATTATTATAATAATTATTTATTATTTTTAAATCATTGAAATAAAATTAATAAATGCAAAAAAGACTAATTTTACGCAAGTAAGCAATAATGCTTACCGCTAAGTTGCTCCATATCGACGCTCGATGCCTCTCCTAGGCCTTATTTTGGAGAATTGTCCATCCTCTCCTCTCTTCTTCCTTCTTTTCACAAGTTGTCAAAATAATTAATTGCGATGCCACTCGTTTCGAAGCAGGTCTGCCTCGCAACCGCTGCGTTCTATAAAATAAACATGAATATAATTAAGAGCGAAGCCGTTTCATTTCTTCGCGATTAATTTGATGAGCGTCGCGACGGCACTATACGTTTAAATTTTCACTCCAACGAGTACTACGAAATACGCGTTCAAGCGAATTATCAACATACAAATGCAATATTAATATAAATGTCGCTTACCAATTAAAGTCGCGATGCCATTCATTCCAGATCCACTCCATCTAGTAAGAGCGTCCACTGTGTTCTATAAATTAACATAAACGCAATTAATATAAATTTAAATGGCGAAGCGGCTTCATCTTCCGCGCGGTCAATTTCACGTGCCGAGATCGCGTAATAAATTGATCGATCAATATATGTTCTGCGCGGCTACATACATATTAAATATCCGCGTGCGTTATTCGCAATCTGACACTATGATCGCATTGCCATCGTCGATATATGAGCACCGATCTATTACGCAATATTAGTTTTACTTACCTATTAAACATGCTGCGATGCTACTCGCTCCCGCTCCGAGATTTGCATCGCGTTCGCCGTGTCCTGTAATCAGACATGAATGTGCGTTAAAATGGCGAGCCGGCTTCGTTTCTGCGCGGTAAATTTTACGCGTCAAGCTAGACGCCGCGCTCGCGCCGCGGCCGCGCAATGTACGAGTATCGAATCTACGTTACGCGATCATTAAATTGGCAGTAACTATTGGTGCGAGGTTTCGCTCACCTGTTAAACGAGCCGCGATGACGAGTCTCCGTTCTGGAGCCAGTCCGTCCCGCGTCCGTTGCGTTCTGTAAAAGAAACGTGAATGCAACTGAAAGTGACGAGAAGCGACTTCGTCTCCGCGCGGTCAACTTCACGCGACAAGACCGACGCCGCGTTCGCGGCACCACGACAACGCTACCAACTTAGGGCTACTTCAACCAACCTCTGATTAATCTAATCAACCGATCGCATTTGTCTGGGATATGAAATGACAATTGCAATTGGTTAATTCCAATGGATTAATCGGTCGATTAGATTAATCAGAGGTTGGTTGAGGTGGCCCTTAACGTTTATGCATTTTCCGCAACATATTATCGAGCGGCAAACTTAAATTATCGCGAGATTAATATAGATTTACCTATTAGCGAGTTTGCGACGCCACTCGTTCCCGTTCCGACCTGCATCGCGTTCGCCATGTACTGTAATCAGACATGAATGCGCATGAAGATGGCGAGCCGGCTTCGTTCCCACGCGGTCAACTTTACACGCGTGAAATTCGACACTGCGCTCACGCCGCGGTCGCGTAACGTATTAACATGGAATCTACGTTATGCGATGATTAAATTGGCAATAACTATTAATATGAGGTTTCGCTCACCTGTTAAACGAGCCGCGATAACGAGCCTTCGTTCTGGAGCCGGTCCGTCCCGCGTCCGTTGCGTTCTGTAAAAGAAACGAGAGAATACACCTGAAGGTAGCGAGAAGCGGCTTCGTCTCCGCGCGGTTAACTTCACGCGACAAGACTGACGCCGCGTTCGCGCCCCCGCGAAATTAGATTGTTCTTAACACATGTTCTCAAGACATTTATTATTTTTTCATATATTTAATAAATGTACATAGAACGTATATCGACAAATGGAATAGAGTACTTTTGAGCTGCATTCCTATATAAACTATCAAACTCGAGAGAAAAAAACCAATAAGTGGAAAAACTTCCGTGTATCGTATATTAATTTCTAAGAAAAAATTCTTAAAAATGCGAGATTTATATAATCTTTAAATTCCATTCCCTTCGTAAGAATACTGTCTTATATCTTTTAAGCATTTTAAATATTCTAAGTTTACGAGTTGGTAAAATATTTGCACTCAAGAATTTTTAATTATACATATTTCTTTGCACGGATTACTATTTCTATCGACATGGCACAATTTGAGAAACCAACTTAATATTAACCGAATAATAATTTGTAGAGTTATAGGTGTTAAAAAGCACTTAGACTGTTCTCAAGACATTTATTATTTTTTCATATATTTAATAAATGTACATAGAACGTATATCATCAAATAGGATATAAATCGAGCAGTTTTGTCTTGTACTGTGGCTCGAATCCTCGAGCATTTCTCATTCTGCACGCTCTACTTTCGTCTACTATGTACATGTAAATTAAGACTCGCGAGAAATGATACTCTTCCATCTCTATAAGCTTCACATAACATTGATCTAAAAATTCTTACAAAACCGTAATACAATGCTCTTAGCGACTATGTATTTGCAATTAAATATTATGCTATAACGATTAGATAAAATATACTCAGACGCAATTCGCATAGTATTATTATTAACGTACGTCGTATATCACCGTTCGAACATAATCATAAAAGCAATGGTCTATACATTCAATGTTACATATTGTGGATATAATATATTCAACACATGATAACACGATGAAGTGATTTTTATGTTAAATAAAATTTGGAACTTTAGAGGACTATATTTAACTCAAGATGCTAAATAAAGATCTATAATCGCAAAGCAGAAAAAGATTTCGTAATCATTACGTAGCAATGTATTGGCCTGCATTTCATATCACCATGATAGAAACGCGTATACATTTGAATTCATAAGATTTTATAAATTTTTCGAATAGATTACAAATCCTAAATATTCGTATGGATGTTCTGTAACATGACATAGATTTTCTTTCAATCTGCACAAGCGATTTGATTCAATATGTTGACATTCGTAAAAAATGCCATTCACAAAAAGTTGTAACAAAACATTCGTTTTGAAAAAGGCATCTAAAAAGACTACGTCTAAATCTTATTATTTTATCTGTCCTTTGCCGATCGATGTAAAAAAAACCTTATTATTTGATTACAGGAAGAAAACGGTTTAATGTGTCGTCAAAGCGAATATATGTCGCGATAGACACATTCATTAAAATGAGCTAAAAGTTTTCATACTTCTTTAACGCCAATCATGCAATAATATTTAAAAACGGAGTTAAAGTTTAATAATAACAATGTATACTTTTAATAATAATATATCGGCTAAATCAATCACGAGTTGTAATTAAACTGCGATATTTTATGGTAATCTATTGATCATAAATATGTGCGCTGAACTAATTTACTAGCAGGCAATATGGCAAAAAACCACATTCATTATCAATTTATGAGCGCGATTCACAGACATATAAATGATTTCACTTTAACAGTATTTCACAGTATATCTCATGTGATATTATGAACATCATTTCCGAAAAAATTGTAAAATTTTCCGGATACAGATCTAGATGATGCACATACGTCTCTTTAGATAGAAACGTTAAAAAAGAAAACTTAGGTCCTGCTAATATCTTCTAAAATATAGAAGTCTTTTACACATCAGTATTAATCATATTAATTATTCTCTAACACGAGAAATGTGAATAGTAATATAAATACGAATGGACTTTATATTACTTTAATATGAATGTCCTCACGCGCATAAAATTAGCAAATAAAACGTGTTATAAAAAAAAAGAAACTAAAAGATCTTAAACATTGAAGACATTCGATGCGACATCACTTGAAAAGACACTCTTTCATTTATTCGTGTTTTGTTACGGCAATGCATGCAGAACGACATAACATTGAGTATTTCGATCGACAAGCACACACAAACATACGTACATGCACGCATATATACATTTAATTCAGAGCAACGGCATACTTTTTTTTAAATACAATTGCATAAACGCGCGATATTTCACGCTCTTTGTTAACATTCTTACGATTAGTGTACCACGAAGAGAAAGAAGTATATATAGTGTCTTAATTTATGCAATATACACATATTTTATTGTTTATTCTTTTATATTATCAAAACATTAAGATCATTTGATGTATCAATTGCACGTAACATTATGACTGACGGTCTATGATACTATACAAGATTACATCGTTGTACTTATATACATTTATTTCACACTGCAAAAATTAGATAGATTATGGGTTTGCGAAAATTAGATAGATTGTGGGTTACGAAGTAAAAATAGAAAATTATACATGACAATGTCATAAGTACGCCAATTAATCTCAAATTCACTTTAGTTAAAAAAAAGCTAGCAAATAGAGGCAAAAAGTAAATTGATAAAGCATGGTGTATTACACATACATTCATACAGTGTTCTAATTTTGGTTTTAGAATTTATATACCAAACAGATTACAATCACGATTGAATTAAAAAAATTTTGTAATATTTACGCCCTATCAATGTAATACAATGATATAATTTGAAAGTAGAACATATGTTGAGATATAATTTCTTTTAAAAATTAGAATTTCTTAAAGGAGAAATGCTCTTATGATATTTTATCTAATATATCGTAACATCACACGAGTTATCCATAACTCTTTCATTTTCTATATGTTGTATAGTACATACATAAATATTATACATGCTACATTACTAGATCGTCATAAATATAAGTATTACGCCTACTTTGTAATACATGTATATACATTTTTTTTTTTTTTTTTTTTTTTTTTTTTNTTTTTTTTTTTTAAATAAACATACGTATTACCAGATTATAATGAGTAAGCCTGCAATTTTTAGGTTTAGCGTAAGCATTATAATATAATTATTCTATGATATTCTATAATATAATTATTTGTATTAGTCTAAAATATTGTAATATTATAAATACTAAATTATATTACAAATAATTATATTATAGAATAACATAAATAATTAAATTATATATTAAATATTATATGTATAATGACTGAGCAAAAAGTTGTGTCCGTCTTAACATAGCGAGTTCTTTCAAAAATATCATAAAAATAACATTGCATATATTTGCTAACGGGTCTTCTGATGGTTAGAGAAATACGCGTAGAAGTTGTAAGAGTCCAATATATCTAGAGGAGAGAGAAATTTCAGTAAATTATTTTGGGGTACAATAATATTGTTTATGATAACCTAGTAATAGTTTACTTTGAAAAAAGAAAAATGTTTAACTACACATTTATATGTATTACAAAGCATACATGATACTCGTATTTATTACTTACAAATCATTTTTCTTATATTCTAAGATCAGTGCTACAAGTAATACATGCTATATAAAATCAACTTTGTGGTGTTCACTTAATATAATAAATGCGTTATAAAGATGATTTTAAATACCCCAAAAGAACGTTACAAATATTCTATAAAATAGCAAAGCGCAAAATCTTTAAATTTTTTTATAAATTTCTATCTCTTATATTGAATAAATCCTTAAACGCCTTTTTATACGTTGTACCTTTGTATATGTTATATCTTTTATATTGGATCTTCATTCCATATGTTGAATCTTTATGTTAGGTCTATTTTTATATGTTGCATCTTTTGCAAATATAATTGGATATTTTTATGTATCTTTTATATCTTGTAAATATTTCTTATCAGTTTTATATAAGTAAAAAATATCTATGTTTGTTAAATTTTACATTTCAACAACAAAAACTATTAATGTTAAATATTAGATACTCTAAATTTTGGCTATTGATATTTTGACGAAATTAAAAGCAGATACGTTTTTTGGAAGCTTTCATGTTAAAAATATGTAGAATCTATATTTCTAGGTAAATTATTAACGAATTATAATGCAGAGACATAATATAAATGACAAAAATCAGAGAAAAATGAGAAATCTGAAAAAGTAAAAGTCCGTCGTAGAAAATACGATAAAGATCAGCCGAAATATGAGGATAAAAACAAAAGAAAAAAGGATGATAAGGCGATAAAAGAGAAAACGGAGAAGAGCGAGAAGTCTAACAAAGTTAAGGATGGTAGATCTGACAAGGATCAACCAAAACATAAACACAAAAAGGGACAAGAAAGATAAACGAGATAGTAAGGACCGAGAAAAGTAAAACAGTGAAAATAAAACAGTGAAGATGGAGAATGATCGAGAAAAGCGTATTAGCAGCAAAAATTAGGCAGAATCCATTGAACACAGTATAAAGGCAAATTAACGACAGATTCTGCTCGTTTTCAGTCATCAATCTGTCGACAATGTATTCAGAGTGCGTTCAACAGATTCTACCCGATATTTATCATAAACTGCAGTAGATTATATTACAGATTCTATTAAATCTTTGCTGTAGTATATTCTTGCCAAGTTTTGATAGATTCTGCCAATATAGTATTAGCAGCAATCGTTGACAATTTTTCAAGAATTGTGAAAAAGAATTAAAAAAATATTTTATTTTATATATTTTTACTATCACAAGAATCTTCAACCTGCACAAATTACTGTAAATGGTGTAGTCTAATTTGCACAAGTCATCGCAACGATACGATCAAACTGAAAAACTGTACTCAAAAATTCTTTTGGGGTCTCATGTATTACCACCTTTTCTTTCTATCGTTAAAAAGTCCGTCGTAAAATCGTATGACTTAATATATGATCTTCCAAATATATCTATATAAATTAATATGTCATGCCTTATATTACAGATGGTCACGATGCGGAGAAGAACTGTTGGAGACGTTGCACAGTCCTACGATCCAATGCGCACAGATCAAAGTCAAATGTCTTCTTCGTGATTTCGTATTGGCCGGTTTCCGCAATTACTTGTACGACTCTCTGTAGCTCTTCATTATCCTGCAACGTCATTATCTTATGTTGCAAATCCTTCAGCTGTGATACATAATCCTCGGAAAATACCGGCGGTTCGCTGATCTCCGCATCAGTACTATTTATCGTGGAATCTGGGGCCACTTGTTCAGGATCGGTGTCGTTTAACATGTTATCAGTCATATTGTCAGTATGATCGTCCTTCTCCTTCTTAAACTCCTTCTTTACCTCCTTTTCCGAATGATGAATGGAATCAATATCCATCGCGACTGGAGACTGGCTCGATGAAACCGGCTCCAAAGGTGGAGAAGTTGACTGACCCCTGCTCTTCTCACGTTTCACTAAAACTTCGTCGTCCTCTTTGCTCCTCTTTCTCTTCCGACTTTCTCTTTCTTCGCCTCTGCTCGCTTTGGATTTGTCTCGTCTGCTACGATCACTCTTTTCCTTCTTTATTTCCACTGATATACCAGGAGAAAGTGGCTTTGTTATTTCTGTCGATGCAGCGCTTAATACCGTATGGTCCGTTTCCTTCTTGATATTAAGCATAGATTTACTTTCAGATAATGAATCGTCATCGTTCACCGAAGGTGCAGAATCGCTGCTATCTCTTTCCGGATTGTCCGTTAAAATTGATGATAATGTATTACCGACTAACGAAGACGTGTTATTCTGTTTATCACTTTCGTCCTTACTTCTATCTCGTTTCTCCTTCTTCTCTCGGTCCTTACTATCTCGTTTATCTTTCTTGTCCCTTTTTTTGTGTTTATGTTTTGGTCGATCCTTGTCAGATCTACCATCCTTAACTTTGTCAGACTTCTCGCTCTTCTCCGTCTTCTCCTTTATCGCCTTATCATCCTTCACTTTATCATTCTCTTTCCCAGGTTTTGGGGACTTTCTACCATCTTTCGACGACTTGTATTCTTGGAGTTTCTCCTTGTCCAATTTCTCCGTTTTATCCGTTTTTTCAGGTTTCTTCTCGATTATTTTTGCGACATCTTTAACATTAGCTTTTTCTGATTCTTTATATTTATCCTTCCTATCTTTATCTCTATCATCTTTATGCTTCTTCTTGTCTTTTTTCTTTTCTGATTTTGAAGAATCCAGTTCACTTCTGGAATTATTTTTCACCTTCTCCTTCTCTTTGCTATCTTTCTCCTTTTCTTGCGCAATTTTTTTCACGTCCTTTTCTTTTGATTTTGGAGATGGAGGTCGTTTTGTAGGTGGTAAAGGACTCAGTGGTTTCTTTATAACAACAGGCGACGCTGGTCTCTTGCTTCCAGGACTCAAATGACTCTTATTTCCAGGACTAGGAGGTCTCTTAGATTTCTCTTTGCTCCTGAGTTGCTCCTTAGAACTATCTCGAACTTTTTTATCCTTTTTTTCGTCTACCTTGTCCTTCCTACTATCTTTGTGAGGACTTTCCTTCATTTTAACCGTTTTATCCATTTTGTCAGATTTTTCTGTAACAGCCAAAGGTTTAGGAACTAAATTCTTATCGGACTGATTCGTCTTTTTGCTTTCCGGTGATATCTTCACAGGAGCCGTCTTTATGGGAGGACCAAATAAATCGTGAAATGAATTGGAAGTTTTAGATTCGGTAACGCGATGTTTCTTGCTCTCGCTGCCATTCAATTTTGGTTTACCAACCATTGTAGATGATTTTGTATCACTTTTCTCTAGTGAACCATCTCTACTGGATACTACAACCTAAAATTACGAAATGTAATCAGAAAAAAATTACTATACCAATATGTAACAATTCATGCTTAACTTTTATCCAGGCAACATTTATAACACAAACAGGCAAGCGAGATCTGTCAAATCCCTATTCCAATGGTTTTATGTATACATAATATTTAAATAATTATAATTAATGTAACATTTAAATAATAATTCAAAATAATTAACATAATTAAATAATTAACTTGAGAAAAAAGGTTATGGGAATCTAACAGTTTTCTTTGAACGAATTTATTTCAACGTACATTTATGAGCAGAAATCTGTACTCATTATGTAATTATGCAATCAACTTTTATAAAGAGTGAAGTTAAATAAACATTAGAATATAAACGCGCAAAGAGAGCTGCGTTATAGTATATATATTTCCGCACATAGACGTGACAAAGCTTGCCATGTAACTGAAGCCAATCAAATAGTTTTTCAACTGCAGTAAGGTTTGAACCCAACTCAAAGTGAGTTAATGACGTCACATTCTTTACTTTAGGTTCTAATTGGATAGTTCCAGCTAAAAGTTAGATAGAATTTAATTTTTACCACATGGAAGATTGGCTATCGCGTTAACATTGAACGGCATACTTTGTTATATTCTGTTTACTTTAGGTTCTAATTGGATAGTTCCAGCTAAAAGTTAGATAGAATTTAATTTTTACCACATGGAAGATTGGCTATCGCGTTAACATTGAACGGCATACTTTGTTATATTCTGTTTACTTTAGGTTCTAATTGGATAGTTCCAGCTAAAAGTTAGATAGAATTTAATTTTTACCACATGGAAGATTGGCTATCGCGTTAACATTGAACGGCATACTTTGTTATATTCTGTTTACTTTAGGTTCTAATTGGATAGTTCCAGCTAAAAGTTAGATAGAATTTAATTTTTACCACATGGAAGATTGGCTATCGCGTTAACATTGAACGGCATACTTTGTTATATTCTGTTTACTTTAGGTTCTAATTGGATAGTTCCAGCTAAAAGTTAGATAGAATTTAATTTTTACCACATGGAAGATTGGCTATCGCGTTAACATTGAACGGCACACTTTGTTATATTCTGTTTTGCATCCTTTGTCTTGTACAGGAAACATTAGACTCTCATGGCCTATTTTTTATTGTTAATTAATTAAATTATTAAATAAGCTAATACAATTAATATAAAACTGCTGTCGAGTCTAGCAGGCCCTGCTTGTCCAAATAAGGATTAAAATAAGAAAAAAAATCACTGATACATTTTTATGTAATATAAACACAATAATCTATATAGATTAAAATTATACTTACAGCTCCACCCTTCAATAGTTTTTTCCTAAAGTCATCAGAAGGATTTCGGATCACTTCTACGTGACGTATAGTCTTGTTGATAGGTGGGCCACTTTGCTGCAGATGCAGATCGTACGATATTTGAAACTTCTTGGGTTCATCTTTATTTTTCAAATAAATTTCGATTGGTATTATAAAGCCTGCATAGCCAGATTCCTTCACTATGAATGGTGGCTCTTTGAGCACCCTTTTGGGATTCCGAAATGTATCATGTAGAAGGAATACCACTAAAAAGGTAAAAAAAGCTATCTTTATGGAAAGAATGTTAAAGGAAACAATTTTGCTACAACATAAACATTATAAAACAAAGTACAGTTTGTAATAACTTATCAAAAGTATTATAAGCAATATACACAATAAAAAAAAGAATGGAGAAAATAAACATTCTTGAAGGTATCAATGGTCTCTTTCAGCAGAATGTTTATTTTGACTATTAGAATCTTTGTGCTGATTGATTTACACTCTATTATCAAAAGGACTAGTTCTACCTCAGCGAAGAAAGCTTCCAAAAGGTGCAAAATAAATGCTTTGCCAAACATGATCAATAATATTCGTACAAAAAATTGACAATAAAGAGAAAGTGTACCTTTCTCGATGTAATGATGTATATCCGCATTGTCTATTCCTCGTACGAATACCTCCCAATCGTGCGTGTATCCCTCAGGAGTGGTGCGTACACGTAGCATCGACGTATGCCCACATTCCAGCGTGATACGCACCGCCATCCTCTCGTCCTGAAAGAATACTAATCGCTTCGCAAAAGAAAGTAGCCGAAGGGGTGGCTCAGTTCCACGGATAAGACGTGGAGCACCGTTACATCTTCGAGTCGTCCTCGTAGGTGCCGCCGACGGGACGGTCGCTGGAAAGTCTCCGGGTCGCGGGTGAAGCTTCTAGAATCCGGACGGCATCACGAGTTCGGCCCGTGCTACGTGCGAGCGCGAATGACAACGCTCGTTTCTCGAACATTAAGGCGCGCGGAACGTGGGCGCATATATCCTCGTCGTCGAGGTGTGCGGCGGCATGCGCGCTCGGTTTCTGTATGAAAAGGTTCGCCGTCACGACCGGGGAACCGACGCTCCGGTCGCGCACGTGACTCACCGCGAGTGCACTGCTCGACGAACCGCAATCGCGCTCTACTGCGAATCGCCAATTCTTGCGCGCCAGGACGTACGCGATTATCAACAGGTAAGCCGTACACCAGCGAAGCTCGTCGGCATCACAGGCACAAATCCCCGTCCTCCCGTATGATCCGTGTAAACCTTGTACCCCTCACCCTTCGCCGTATGGTCCAGAAAATTGAAACCGCCATCTGTCGGTGCGCAACTGTCTTGTCGAAAGGCTGATCCGTATGAATTTGCGCCAAAATTAGAGTTACATAATTTAAAAGTATTTAATATTTAAATTATTTAAATGACTATTGAATCGTTTCAATTATACGTCAAGACTCTTCATGCAAAATATAAATAATTTTGCACAAAAATTTGTTTAATTTATTTATATTGATTAATTGCGAAATGTAAAAATAATTAATTAATTCTAATTATCTGGCTGACTGTCATATA
This sequence comes from Solenopsis fugax, assembly GCA_003595255.1. Classification (NCBI taxonomy): domain Eukaryota; kingdom Metazoa; phylum Arthropoda; class Insecta; order Hymenoptera; family Formicidae; genus Solenopsis; species Solenopsis fugax. Next base: position 23,932 of record QKQZ01018354.1, read on the forward strand.
TTTTTCATTATATTTCTAGTAATTAAAAGGAGTAATTAAAAAATGAGAAAAATATTAAAATAATTAGAAAAATATAACAGTAAGCTAGATAAATTTGATTTATTATTAATTATTTTTACATTACGCAATTAATCAACATAAATAAATTATTTATATTTTGCACAAAGAAAGAATTGTGTAGTAAAGGTTGCACCAACTCGTACAGAAAAACAACTAAAATTAAAGGTTTTAAAGGTAAAGGTTAAAGGTGTTTTTTAGACACGGAAAGATATAGTGCAGCACAGTCAATCACTTTATCTTTGTTTATTAACGAACAAGGCTAAAATGATTCACTGTTTTATGCTGTGTCAAGTGTATTGTTTATTGGAAAATGCTCATTGTTAGAACAGTTCAATTTGCCGCTTAATATGACGTATGATAACGTATCAAGATATAACTCTCCATTGGCTGGCCGCTATTACGATGCGCAAGAGCATATCCATCTTTCTACCGTGGTAGAGAAGAAAGTCTCCTATTGGACATCGATTGGATGCGTTTTGAAACTCATTAAAAGGGTGTCGCGATTTTTCCTAGTGCAAGGATTTGTGCATTCGAGAACGGGGGGTGCTGCTCCCGTGTAAACAAGAGGTTTGTTTGCAAAACATGAACATTGCATGAGAAATTTTGTACGGCTCGTCTTGTCTTTCTTTCTCTAATTATAATAATTATATACTTATTTCATTTTGAGAATTATTTGTTTTACAGAATATCAATGAGATACTTGATACAGTCAAGTAGCAACTACCAGAAATGTTATCTGCAATCGTGAAGGAACACCAAAGCAAGCAAGCTGCAAGAAAAGAAAGGCAAGGTAATACATATAAACTTTTTAATTCCACATCAAAGATAATTATTACAATTTCTATAATGTGTGAAATGATTTGATAGAGCAAAAGCGAAAGGATGCAGTTCAGGCTGCGAGCAATTTGACACAAGCTCTTGTTGACCATCTGAACGTTGGGTAAATAAAACTTTCGTTCTTAATTTACTATAATTTATACACACATTTAATATAACACTATTATTAATATTGTTTTCACAGTGTAGCTCAAGCGTACTTGAACCAGAAGAAACTAGACGCGGAAGCAAAGCAACTCCAGCATAGTGCAACTAATTTTGCCAAGCAGACGCAATTGTGGTTAAATTTGGTAGAATCCTTCTCAAGCTCTTTAAAAGAAATCGGGGATGCGGAAAATTGGGCGCGGAGTATAGAAGGAGACATGAGAACGATAGCTACTGCCTTGGAATATTCATACAAAGGTACTGGTAAAATGCTTATATATTGCTATATATATATATATATATANTCTGTGTAACAAAATGTATCTGATATATTGTGTATTATTTTTAGCCACACAAGAGAATCAAAGTGCTGGTAATGTTTAAAGGCATGAATGGGTGAAATGTTGTCTATTCTTGCGAGTATAATCTGGTTATTGTCACAAACATTGTAAAGATTTCTTTTTTTAACAATTTCATCATGTGAAAGAGTGTATTAAAATGTAGAGATAGTGCAATTTAAGTTATCAAAGAGAAACCTTTTGTACATAATTTTTCATAAAGTTAAATGTATGATTTAATGTCTTATTTTAATTAAAAAGAATTATTGAAATGTTAGAAATATTTTGCTTATTCCAAAATACATATTTTATTTTACATTTGCATGTATATTTCATATAATAAATAGCTACTGTAAAATTAAATTTTTACTATTAATTCTCATATAGTTTTTAATTTAATGTGAAGATCTATAAAAGGAAAGATTTAGAAAAAAAACTTATAGCAAATTAAAAAGAAAAAAATCTTTAATAATTTTTGTTATATCATTTATATGAAAATTCATTATTCTTGATATCAAGATATTAGAAAATATTTTGTACTTTTTCTACCGGATTTTATGTTTTCTCGTGTATTTCTTTTCCTGTAAAATCCTGTAAATGCATCTATTGAGACGAAGTATCACGTTATTGGTTGTTACCGTTGGATTCAGCGAATTGATTACTTAACGTTTTAAGGCGCATTTACATTAGACGACAAGAGAAAAATTAAAAGAGAGGAAGCGAGAAAAAAGAGAAAAAATACAAAAAATTCAGCTACAAAGAAAACAACAAACTAAATATTTACCTACGTTTTCTACTTGCAAGTATCTGATAATTGAAAAGGTTTCTGAAATGAGAGATGAATTTTCTCGGTGATGTTCGTCATATCTCGAGATCACGCGACACTTCGTGGCTGTATGTACTTGCTCACACGCCATTTTGGAAAAGGAGGTTCGGAGTATAATTGAGATTCCTGCTGATTTCCGCATTTTATTAATTTCAGCGTCGTGCGTTTATTCAGGTGAAGCGGCAGTGTTACAAGCATGGGCGAGGATTTTAACGGAGGTGAGCAATTCGACGTGCTGGCGCGACTCACCGTTGGACCGTCCCCGCGACGTTCCCGCGTTATTAACTCACCAGCCGATCTGTTTGCGATACGTAATGGCCGGAGCTAGTAAACAGTTCTAACAATTGATTTTTAAAAGCCATTTAGATGCTAAATTTATTAAAAATTATTTATTTATTTGTCTCCTAATACGTCTTTTGCATTACGATGAATTCGTGCGTTTTGAAGTTCGATACTTAGACAAGTTTATTAGCATTTATTAAAATTATATTGCCTGTTAATTTCATTGAACGTTATTTAAACATTGTCCTTGGCTGATATAAAGCACGGTAATATAAGTATAAATAATTTACAAGTAAATTGAATCATATTTGTGCAAATTAATGAGTTATGCTCTAATGTCAATTATGTGTTTAATATTATTTAAACATTGTCTTTTTTCAATATAAAGCACAATAATATAAGTACAAATAATTTATAAATGCATTTAAATTACTATTTTTGTTATGCTATTCGATGATGAATTATGCTCCAATTCTTTGTTTAATATTATTTAAACATTGTCCTTGTTTGATATAAAGCACAGTAATACAGGTACAAATAATTTACAAGTTAATTTAATTAAACTATATTTGTTGTTATATAATTCAATGATAAATTGATGATGCTTTATTTTTTAATTTTTATACTCGTACAGATCGTGATAGGCAAGATCGGGATAAGGACAGAGATCGGGATAGGGATCGTGATAGGCGGCATCGTTCACGCAGTCGAGATCGCAGAAAGCGTTCTCGTTCCCGTTCCAAAGATCGCAGAGACAGAAAACGGAGTAACTCGCCGAAGAAGAACCGCAGCTCCAGGAGAAGAAAACCATCTTTATACTGGGATGTGCCACCACCTGGTTTTGAACACATCACTCCTTTGCAGGTAAGATTATTTACTTTTGTGTCTTGACCACCTTGTCTTAAGAGGAAAATTATTTTATTTATTTTATATTTTTTTTAAGTTTTCTTAAATTTATATTTAAATATTTAAATATAAGTATTTAAATATAAATATTACATATCTTATATTAAAATTATTTTAAATTTATGTCTCATGTACATTTTTTATTTATGCAGTATAAAGCTATGCAGGCTGCTGGCCAAATACCCGCGAATATCGTGGCAGACACACCACAGGCGGCTGTGCCTGTAGTTGGTAGCACTATAACTCGCCAGGCAAGGAGACTTTATGTAGGGAACATTCCATTTGGCGTCACCGAGGAGGAAATGATGGAATTCTTCAATCAACAGATGCATCTCTCTGGACTTGCACAAGCTGCTGGAAATCCAGTATTGGCGTGTCAAATTAATTTAGACAAAAATTTCGCATTTTTGGAGGTATAACTTATCACGTACATACATCAGATATATGTTTACATCGCTTTTTATACGTCGTTAGAAATAATGTACACACACATTACGAATTTCTATAGTCATCGCTAATAAGTGATTTTAAGTGTATTGATAAACACATTTATATTCTTTTTTTTTAATATAGTTCCGATCGATAGACGAAACCACACAAGCTATGGCATTCGATGGTATAAATTTCAAAGGGCAGAGTCTGAAGATAAGAAGGCCACATGATTATCAACCAATGCCGGGAATGACCGATAATCCAAGCATGAACGTGCCAGGTACGGTTCCTGGTATGTTTTAAACATACATTTTTTTATACCTAATTACACACTTAACCATTCCTTGCGTGACAATAATATTTTAATTCCGCATATGTTTCTCTTTTAGATTCGCCGCACAAGATCTTCATTGGTGGTTTACCAAATTATTTGAACGAGGAACAGGTATGCCGGCAAATCCGTGAAATAATTTATTTATTGCACACCTTTGGATGCAGTTCTTCTCCATTGACGCCTATTCCGATTAGTATTGCATTAATCCGTTAAATCGCATTGCTATGGCTGGCGCTAAGTTTTGTTAATCGAGTGAATCGGCTTCAATGATCGACGAAAAATTGCATCGCGATGTTGCGACGGCACAGGATTAGCACGCGCGATATGCTAATCCTGTTGCGCGTTGCACAAGTTACCCTCAAAGGATTAAATTATAATATAGGTATCTAGCTATTTAGCAGTGAGTGCACTCACATAAACATAAACGACCGAGAACCCACGTCTTATTCAAGTTCGACAGAGGTATGTATGCGTTTCCATCAAGATTTCGGCGTCGATTAGGTTCCTCATTAGGTAGAAGGTGTGCGTGTTCACTTCGGATCGTGTGGCTCCATTCTCTTTTTACGTTTATCTTCAGACAATCCGCTTTCTCGTTCTCCAGTGAAACTTCCTTATCATTCCTCGTATCTATCGTCGTCTTTTCAACGTGACGTATCTTAGTTTAGGGTGCATTAGAGACGTTACAGCATTTAGGTGGGGTATGCAGTCGCATCAGCGGTTATCCTTCTCTCTTTTTCCTCTCTCTTACAGCCTTTCTAGGCACATCGCGGACCCAGTCCATCACAAGAGGAGATACGAGTCTCTCAAATCTAGGCAGTTTTTTTTAGGAAAACCAACAGGGAAGGGGGGGATTTTGTTCTAACTGTATTCAAAAATAAATCGATCAAAGGAAATAGACGATCATTCGCGTTTCAATCTTCATCTGTCTTGATGCAAAAATAAAGTAGAGATACGTGTTTTTGAGAAAAAACTTTTTAAAGCTATCTATGACTTCTATTTCCAATTTGTAAAATGCTTTTACAGAGCCGTCCACTTTCGTGCAGCAATGTTGCAAAGAAGGATCTTTTTTAGGTCTACGAGAAAAGCATAAGATCAACGTATTTTACATGTAGCAGAACCTTTTTTTTTCCTTTTCTTTCTTTTTTGGGATTACAGGGTCAACACATAATTTTATGTGCATCTGGTAACAGCTCCAAGTTCTCCGGTATACATTCTTTTCAGGAAATACCTTTTCCTTTTTGCAGCTGTTCTTTTTACAGGCTTTTCAGGCTTTACTGCACGTCTCTCGTCTCTTGTGCCTTGTTACGTTTATTACAGGTTACCGCGCGAACGAATGATCTTCAAATGTCGATGCATTGAAAAAAAACTTGAAAAAAATGATGATATGCAAAGAAAAACGGAAAATAGTAGAAAAAAAGAAACGGCAATTTCATTGGACATTAAGAAGTTAAATGTTATCGATATTCTTACAAATGGACTGTATTTAAATTCGTAAGAGAGTAAAAAAAACACAAAACAAGAATATGAACGTTTCGTTATTATGTAGTAAACTGTGGACTGATACCAGTACCCTTTCTCCCCATTTCTTAGCTTAGGGTCGTGCCGATCAAAAGCATTCGCTTACCACTACCACTACTTCTACCACTACTTCTACCACTACTACTACTACTACCGAACATGACAAAATACCACACTGCCTGGAGAGAGGCTAAGTCCATTCCCTCGAGGCAAGTACTTAATACCATTCTCATTGCCTTCGTACATTGGGTTTATGCGACCAATTTTTGTAGCCTCCCTTCCTCGATGAGTTCTCGGTTCTCCTGGTGCCAATGGTGCGTTTTCTGATTCAACAGTTTCACAATCAATAAAAGCATGTTGCTTTAATCTGCTAAATCGCGCCGAATAATTAGTAACTAAATCGGAATCATAGAATTTCACAAAAAATTTTTTTTAACGAAAGCAACATGCTGTTATCAGAAGTTTTGAATTTTCAGTTTCTCAGTCCGCGTGGAGATGTAAGTAAATACATATGTTATATTGATTAAAAAGTATGAATACCAGAGACATAGATCGGTGTGCGAAATAACGGTATAAGGAATGATGCTGGAGCACAATTAAGCGGGAATTGTTTCATCGGACGTGAGGGTGATGTGTAAGGAGTTACCACCGAGGAAAAAGTGATTAAGATACGCAAGCATATCTATGCATTCGTATTTCGTTTTTCTCACATTCGGACTATGCAACTTTCTTTTCTTTGAATTTCTCTGCAAAGAGTTATAGAGAGATCCAATTAAATATTTTGCTTTTAATTGGCGCAATGTCTTCTGTTATCTTTTTAAAAAAAACTATTGTAAAGATATTCTCTTAAAATCCTTATTTTATTTTAATAATGCGATTTTTCCTGTTTGCATCAATGTAAATTAACTTTTATTGCGATTTGAAGGGATTTTCTTTAATGCTTTTTTTTTTTGAAGTTTTTAAGAATTCTTTTAGAAAATGGATATATATTTTTTGAAATTATTTATTTATTTATTTTTCTGTTTATTTATTCATTGGACAAAATAAGAAATTCTTATTCCGACAGTCACACAATAAGTGTTCTGATTAAATTGTCGTTAAGTTTTTAATTTCAGACTGCTAGAAAATCCGAAATCATAATTACCACTGAACTGTGCAAAAGCAAAATAGTTCTATTGTTATTTTTTATTTTTAAAAATCGAAAATTAATTTTCAAACGATAATACATGAAGACAAAAGTATTTTTGAAAATTTAGCTACTATTCTAAAAAAAATCAGCGCAACAAAGTATAGAAGATACCTTAATTTACTTTCTACCCTTTTCTATTTCTAAGAATTAAAATTTTAAGAATTAGAAATTTGAGAAACTAAATTAAATCATAATTGAAGTTAATTTACATTGATACAAGAATTTGACCTTCTGGTTGGCCGCGAAGGAAGTACAGTTCAGACGGAAGCGTGCTTGCAGAATTTGAAAATTGATAGGAAAAGCGGGCAACATCATGTACGAATTTGCGGGAGTCGTGGGGGAAGCTAAAGAGAGGGGAGAAAAGATAGATATGAAACAGCGTATTACTATACAGTAAATACAGTCTCATCGAAAAATTGGAATATACGTGGGGTGCGTACCATTTAACGCTTGTTAGCATCATTTTTCTTGTTAATTAATGGCATTCAGACCTCTTTACCGGGCCCAAAAAAAGGTTGCGTTTGTTTTGATGCTCACAGTCCTTCTAAACATCGTTTGTTTAATATTTAATAAACAAAGATTGGCCGCACGGTCCCCGAACTGCTGAAAAGGGGACTGGTGCCATAAAAAGGAAGAAGAATAAACAAGGACGAAATAATCGCGAATGGGCACGTGTCCATAAAAGAGTTACCCACTCAGCGTCGTATCAAGTGGCTCGTTCTTAATGCAAATATCCCCTTTACTTATATCTTTCGAGATTGCGTCTTCTTTCTGGCGATACTGTTATGAAAGGAAAGTTTTTCGACGGTAAAGTCAGAATCAAAGAAAGAGTAGCGGCAGAGAAAACACAATAAGTTACGTAGACGTTAGTTAACGAGATAAAGAGAAGAACAAATGAAGGAAGCTGCGAGAAGCAAGAACAGATCTAAAGACCAAAACATAGCGATAAAGAGATACAAATCTGTTCAAATAAAATCGCTAAGGAGTAGGGTCCAGAAAATGACGAAAAAGATAAAAGAAATGAAGAAATTGATAACAATGTTAAATGATCAAGTAACTTGGTACAAGGTAAGAAACCGCTCGGGAGGAAGCTGACGAAGGAGGAAAAGGGGAGGATGAACGCGTGCGAAAAAAAAGAATGCAGAAACAAAGAATAGTATAGCGATAAAAACTGAGGGAGACGTGAAGTAAATACTGTGTAAACATAGGCTGCGTTTATTTTGGCACTTTAAGCATCATTTCATCGTTTATCAAATATTAAACAAGGACAAATAAACATCAGGCGAGTTTTTAATTCATCGATAGATCAGTCGCATTATGCACAAATGCAACTTTGCTTTGTGAAAGTTGCATTTGCGTATAATGCGATTGATCAATCGATGGATTAAAACATTCGCCTGATGTTTCCAAATGCTTGCAAGTCAAAGCGAACGCAGCCATGCAAATTTACATCGAGTACTTTGATACACGTATTAAACACCATTATCAGTACCAAATCGCTTAATATCCTCATTTATGCCGAGCATACTAAGTGACTTAGTACGGATATAGAATTTAATACGCGTGTCAAAATGCTTAGCGATGTAAATATGTGAGTGGTTGTAGTGTTGTAAGGCGCAGTTGAATGTTCATTTCTATCAATGCAAATTAGTTGACTTCGGTAGTTAAACTTCGGGTTTAATTCTTTTTCTTTTTCTAGTTCTAAAACTAAAGAAAAATTGAGATTAGAAAGTTATAGTAATTTACGTTGAAGTAAAAATGGACATATAACTGCACCTTGCAATACTTTAACAATTATTTACTACTTTTTTTGTAATGCTCTTAAATGAAATGAGGGGAAATAGGGAGATTAGCAGATTAATAAAGAAGATTCTAAAGATCGAGATAGACATAACTGTAGAAACAAAAGCATGATAGCGGGAATAGAAATGTAAAATAAAAACATAAAAAAGATATGAATAAGAAGCTGAAGACAGGAATTATCGTAGATGAGATTTTATAAAAAATAAAATAAAATTTATTATAAAAAAATGAAACTTATAACTCAACTGGAATATAACAAGTATACTGAACTTAATTTTATAAATGTAAAATTTGATTGTACTCGTTTACATATGAAAAAAAAAATTTTTTTAAAGGTTTTAAGAGTCGATATCTTTTACATGTGTTTTGACATCTGACAATCTAATCGCAGAAATTTTTTCAATAATTCAGGGTTGCATAGTCCGTATTTTATAGACACGAAGAATATGTTACGCGACTGAGAGTTAACATTTTTTCATGGTAATACAGGTGAAAGAGCTGTTGATGAGCTTTGGACAACTGAGAGCGTTCAATCTAGTAAAGGATTCCGCGACCGGTCTCTCCAAAGGATACGCGTTTTGCGAATACGTAGATGTTTCGATGACCGACCAAGCGATCGCTGGATTAAATGGGATGCAACTGGGCGACAAGAAATTAATTGTGCAGCGCGCCAGTGTGGGCGCTAAAAATCCTATGATAGGCGCGCAAGCTCCAGTACAAATCCAAGTGCCTGGTTTGTCGATGGTTGGCACGAGCGGACCCGCGACTGAAGTAAGAGTTAAATTAAATGAAATTGTGAATTTGCGAATTATTTGTTTCATTATTTTATTTTTTAATATGAAATACGAGTTCCCAAAGCGAGTTGTTCATTCAACTTCGTGCATTCATTCATTCATAATTGTTACTCCACAATTATTCAATTTCTTATAAAAACATATGTAATATAAAAATTGGGATTGAACTTGAAACTCGCTAACTACTAGTTTATTATGTCGTGCAGAGCCATTACGTTATCCCATTGCGATCGGATTTATAATCTTACTATAATCGTATATTCTTTTAGGTACTTTGTTTGCTCAATATGGTCACGCCGGAGGAACTAATGGAGGAGGAAGAATACGAGGACATTCTCGAGGACATTAAAGAGGAGTGTAACAAATACGGCGTGGTGCGATCAGTAGAAATTCCTAGACCAATCGAGGGTGTTGATGTTCCTGGATGCGGCAAGGTACGATTGATATCGACGTAATGCTTTTACATATTACTTACAACTTTCATATTCTGTTACAGGTATTCGTAGAATTCAATAGCGTGATTGATTGTCAAAAGGCGCAACAGACTCTCACGGGCCGAAAGTTTAATAATCGCGTCGTAGTTACGTCATACTTCGATCCCGACAAGTATCACCGTAGAGAATTCTAAATTATAGATTTCTCTTTTCATACCATTTAATAATTATATAAATATATGTAATACATTGTATATGTGAATTTGAATAAGCGTACTCGAAAAAAATTATACATTTACCAATGAATAATCGACGATAACAATAAGACATTGCCGCATTTAGCGACAAGCAATTAGAATTGTAAGTATATCCCAACATTGCAACAGAAAATTTCTTCACGCTTTAAAGACACGACGTGGACATATGTAATAATAACAAATACATTTGGTTGTTAATGTAAGATGAATAATGGTACCGATAATTTGATATTACCTGTTAGAAGATTAAGAAAATAAAAAGATGATCTTATAAAGACAGAACAAACAGGCGGGATAAGACTGCGAAATTAATGAAGTAAGAACATAACATCACACTATTTTTACAAAAAAGTTTATTCGAAATTCTACATATATAATTTACAATATTGATTATTTAATACAATGATAAATGAGAATAAGTTTGGAAGAAAGGGGTGGAAACCGGAGTTTTAGGAAAACTAACTCAACTTTCGAGCTGCAACGCAGGTTGATAGGAATGATGACTCACTCCAGTGTCCGCGGAGTCCACTACAAATTTCTGTAGTAACGCATAAAGTCCGCCGCCGAGTAGTAGCATGCCGATACCCGATAAAAGCACTATTGCCCAGGCCGGAATTGCCGTACCCTCTAAACAAAGAATTTAACAAACATTTAAACTTGTGATTTTTCATAAGTGACGCGCCATATTTTACTCTCATCACAGACTTACTGTAATAACGTCTGGTTATTGTTTTTCGGCCCCTCAAAATTTTGCGCCTTGCCTCGACCTCTTCCAGGAATATTCCCATTAGAACTATTCAGTTGTTCAGAAAACGAAAGAAAAATTAATTCATTTTCATGGAAGTTATTTGATTTTTTTACGTGCTAATGTTTAGAAATCTCGCGTGTAATGTTTAGCATTTATTTATTAACATTAGGATTTATTGACAAAGATAAAAATAAGAATTATATTATCGTATTTGAAAATGATTAAATTCTCGTTTAGAATGATTACATTATCAACCTGATAAAAGAAACGCAGTAATTATTTTTGATCAATTGGCAACGGTTTCTATGGTGCAAATGACGTGAAAAGTGAAACGCCTTTATTTCTACTATCGACCATGAACATTTATCTTTCGGGTTTATCGATACTTTTCTTCCCGCGTATTAAAATTAAGTTTTACTTACGCAAAGCTATAGTTAGATAACACACAAACTTTTTCGAACACATTTTGTTTTCTCGTAAAAAATTAACAGATGAAAAACGAAGGAACAGGATTGAATCGCTGTCGTAGTTAACTGTAAAATGTCCACCTAACGTACTGAATCACACCTTTGATAAGAGATAACTGAGTGTACAGCTTATCTATTTTAAGATAGCGAGATATACTTTCATTTGTACGGATATTCCCGTTCTTACATTTGACGAATGTAAAACGCTCGGATTAAGAATTATCAATCTGTCGCGTTCATTAATGCATCGACTTTTGATTATTACACAAAACTATCACAATATTTACGTTAATTAATAATTTCTCTAAAAGGCAATTTTCTTAATTTCTTGTAATATCGTTAAGATTCTAAATTGGTACTACATAATAGATATAAATAAAATGCGTTTTCTTTCCTATTTGAATTATTGTGTTTGAATTACTGTGTACTGAAATAAAAATGAGATGGATTAGCGAAGGAGAAAGTGAAGGAGCGGGATTAAAGATTTGTAAGGATACAATTGAACATCCAGTGAAAAATACAAGCCATTTCAAAGTCCGTTCATCCTTTTATGATCTTTTATTTGATCCAAATTAAGGAAACTGAATTACATCCATAGCAAATTATTACAGAATTATTGCAATTATTCGATTCGATCGATACTAATGCAGTAGTCGATGAAATAGCGAGTTGAGCTTAATGAATGTGTGTATGTGTGTGCGCGCTTTCAAAAACTGAATTTTGCAGATGTAAAACAATTTTCAGAATAAGAAAAAAAATGATTTTGAATTTAATTTAACCGGAACTTACGACGAATAAGTGAGAGTGAACGAAAAAGCGTTGAGAGAGAGGCGGGAAGAACATAGTCTCAAATAAATTAAAAAAAAAAAAAAGATTAAATAAAAAGCTAAATAAAAATCCGCCATATATACTTCACGTTAGACTAGAATTCTTTTTTTTGCGTGTATGTTTTACGCTTGGAAGTCAGCATAGACTGTGGTAGTTCGCTTACACACATTCAGGCGGCCCCTCTTCTCTCTCGCCAAATATCTTTTTTCCTTTTTCTTTCAAGTGCGACGTGAAATAAAACTTCGAACGCGGCTCACAGATATAATTACCGTAATCAATACAAATATAGCTGGCACATATACAAGGCATTCCAAATTCCGTTTCACGTTTCGGCGACTTCGCACAATGCGCCTGTCTCCGCTTCTACTAGCATATACTCATTTACAGTCATAACAAGGACCGTAGACATCTCCCTGTGTCTTTCCTAATATAATTTTATTCGTCAGCACCACGTAAACTTCTCGAAGAGCGTTTCCTATCTGTCTTTTACTAAGCGAAGACGTGTAGGAAATTCGACGCTTTGAAAGCTTCCTTAATCGATTGAACGACAGCGAGTACACATTTCCTGTAAGAGATCGTAAGAAAGGACGAGAAAAAAAAAACAATTTTTGACGAATATTTGAATATTACACTAGCGTTTTGCGCCACGACTCTGAATTGAATCGATCTAGGAGATTCTTATTTTTTTGATCTTGCTATCTTTTTTTATGAGTATCATATAATAAATTATACAGTTCTGCAGAAAACAACACTCCCTCGCCCAAGATACCTTACGTACAAATCGCTAAACGAAAAAAATAAATAATACTGTATACATATGTATATATAACGTTTACGGTGCACCTTTATTAACATATTAACACATATTAAGTAATAATAATTAATATTAAAACGATATACTCAAATAAAACATTCAGTCCTTCCTCGCGATATACTTCGAAAAATAATAGGAATGAAAGAAGACTATCTCCGACGAATGTATGGAAAATTTCGACAAAGGAAGATTAACAATAAAGATAATGCGTTTCATTTCTAAATCTCTATCCTTTACAAGCTATGCTAAGAAAATTCATAATACCGGACATAGCCATTGTGGAGATCTCATCTAGATATGAATTTTTTTTTCTAAGCTATGCCTCTCACACGCCTGCGATTAAAGTCACTTCGCTTGAGAATAGTCGTAATACTTGGATGGCATAATAACTTCAAGACATACCTGGACAAGAATAACCGACCTATTTACGATTTTGATAATAATTTATTAGTGAAAGTGCAGTCGTGAAAATGCGCTGCGCAGAATTAACGTATTGTTACCTTTTAAATTCCTATTGCATTTTCTCATCAGTCAACATATTGTTACTGATCCTCCATGACTCTTTTCTCCTTTTTTTTTTACAGAAATGTAAATTTTGCTCATATTTCCGCACTATGGCAAAAAATATATATATCTTAAGATATATATATATTTTTTCTTCGCTAAATTGAGATTAAAGCTACCTTCTTTTATTTGTCATAGACAACGCAAATAATACCTTCGCTTCAAAAGTACGGAATTAAATGCGAGAACAGTATTACATAGGTTTCTTCTTTCCCTTTTTTTACGTTGATGCCCATTGATGTCAATGTGAATTTCACAGTCTAGATAGTATACGAAATCATGTATGTGCGTGTATGTATGTGCGTGTGCGCACGTTGCATTTCTTTTTATAACTATAATCGCGCTTTTTAGGTCTCGCTATGGTTATTCTCGTGGTTATTCTCAAAACACTTCTCTAGCTGTGGAGCAACAATTGTCGTGGAGCTTTTGTTAGGAATTATCGCATCGTTATTAAATACCATCAATAGATAGATATCGCAAGTGTGTGTATGTGTGTGTGTGTGTGTATGATTCAAAATTCCGTTTGCAATAAGTTAGAGAATGTATATATATGTATATAGACTACATATATTTTATATCTACATAATATATATATTATAAATAAATATATACGTATATATATTATTTATATATAAATATATATAATAGTGAATACATATATATGCATTCCAATAAATATATTTATATCTCTTTTATTACCGAATAGCCATATAATTTAAACGGGCTAAGCATTTCGACTTATGCTTACTTTTACCTTGTGGCTAGCTGGTGTTTTGGCTCGAAGTATTCTTTTTCGTTTCACTCGGCGCCGCGGCGGAACTATTCGTTGCGGAAGTTAACATCGCTTCCTTGAATTGATTGCCATTTAAGGTCAATTTTTTGCTATTCTCTTGCGTATTGCTGCTGCTATTGCTGTTACTATTACTTCCGTCGCATTCTGTTACTTTATCGTCAACAGATTCAGACGTTTCTTGGCACTGATTTGTAATATTGTTTATTAACTCCGTGGTGTTTTCATTGTCCTGCCAGTCATCCGACTTCTGTATTATACTTTTTTTAATGAGCACTGTTTTGAACGTCGCTAGAGTCTTGCGAAGAGTTATGCAGAAACCGCGAGACGCCGGGATAAGCGGGAACTCGGGCAATACTTTCTCATCTGTAAACAGAACCAAAAGTTTGTTATCTAATTCCAGATAAAATACCATAAAAAGACATATGTTAAGTACCAATATCTGCAATTTTTTTAAACGTGGTGGGAGTAACCGGAGACAGTGGATGCTGATTGTTATGTTGCTCAGATATTTCCATCCATAGCTCCAATCTTTGTAGCAACTTCTCGGCATGTTTTTTGAAGTGCGCAATGATTATGTCCTTGAATACAGGCGGTGGATGCAGCAGCAGTTTAGTCTGCGCTTGCACTAGCTTCAACACCACCATTTCGTTGTACATCCTCGAGTTTTCACATCCCTGCTGCGAGCCCTTCTGTTTTTCGAAGCCGGCCTCGTTAAAGTATGGCTCACTCACGAGGATCAGACCTTGTATCGAGACTATCACTTGTAACAAAGTCGATGAGCTTGTCCACATCTCCGTGCCACGACCGGACCAGGTACCCAGCAGACTTACGCACACTTTCCCATCCTCGTAGAGATTAGGATTCAGCCGGTCGCTGCAGTAGGATATGTAATGACAGAGAGGCGGTGCGGCCGGATAATCAGCGGACAACTGAAAATCGAAAAGGAACAGGCCGTCTTCGTAAGGCGTCTTCTCGGGGCCACGGAACATCACGGAGTACAGATCTATACGGTCTTCAAAACCTTTCACCCAGACACCTGGCGGAAGCGAGCTCTTCAGCAGCTTCAACTCTTTGGAGACCGTACGGAAAAAGTTGGTCAGATCGGTGGGCTGGAACATGGTCAGCTTGAACTTATGGCTGTCAGGTGCGGTCTCTTCGATGGAGAAACCTTCGCCCTCGGTGTAAACGGTCGGTGGAATCTCGATAGAACAGGACGGATCCGTCAACGTTTCGCTCGGACGTTCCTCCTCCTCGCCCTTCTGCTTTTTCCGCGGGGACGAGGTCTTCTCCGCGTCCGACAGTGACATCTTTCCTAAACCGAATCTCTTCGACACCTCAGCATGTGCCAATACGAGTTGTGCTTTTATCAAATTACAAAGTTTGACGCATACTTGTGACGTACCGATGCTCTGAGAGGTCAGCAGACTCGTCGGCACTTTTTTCACTTTGTTTGCCTCAGTTTTCTCGGGTGAGGTCACACCGTTTATCGTAGACGAGCACTCTGGAACGTTATTGACGTCTTCACTTATGAGAAATTCCCCGCTGGACTCGCTCGAGCCCGACTCCTTCTTCGAGTTTTCCGCCGAGTATAATCCAGAATCCTCGGGATTGGGATTGGGACATATGAATAATCGATTAACGTTCTCCTCACCGTTCTGTTTTTTCGCATTACTTTCGATACTTGGTGTATTGTCGTTCTGCGATTCGTTGATAATTGTGGCGATTTGCTTCTCCGCTACGTTAATCTCACACGGATCCTCGCCATTGCTCGATTTCTTCGAATCATCTTTATCTATTCCGGATTCTTCCGGACATTCGGATTTAGGTGTAAAGAGCCTTGTGACTTGATCCGCCATACGCTGCGCGACGTTCGCTCTGCCGCGTTCTCTCACTCGCTCGAGAAGTCCTTGGAAATGGCACTCGTGGAAAAATGCGGTACCCATCAGTTTATCCATGTAACGACAATCTTTGTAGACCTCGAGGAGTTTCCTCATCACCTCGGTCGTCTGCAGAGATGGGTTTTGTGTAAAAATCTCTTCCAATCTCGACATTGCGATTCTGGCTTTCTCGATGTGCGCCGCCAATTTCGGTTTTATGTTATCCAATTCCGTCTGCTCGGTACCATCGTTATCCGCGATGAAGCAATCTTCAAGTTCCGTCTCCCACGACGAATCGGACGATACGTCGTCCCATAGTTCCCCTTCATCGCTGTCGTACTCGCCGACCTTGTACAGATCTTGAGGCCAGCACATGCTAATGTGATCATCGATCCACCATACTTTCACTCGTCCTTCTGGATAATTATCTAACACTTGACCAGCAGTACATCCAGCGTCTTCGCCTTCGAAATTTGCTATTCGGATTACCAGAGTTCCTGGTCTGTACTGAAAGTCTGGATGATCCTTCAAATCATAAACGCTCACTTCACGCTCCTCCAGAAAAATCGGCCTGGACAAAAAGTAGCAAATTAAAAAAGAGTATTTCACTATTTTCTATTTATAATGATTTTAAGTTCCAGAAACTTAGAAACTCAGAAAAGATAGAATTTTTATAACTCTCTAATATTGTAATTCTCTTCTATTTATTATACACAGGTTTTCTGTTAAAAACACACATTATATTCATATAATGTTGCATGTGCTAACACAAAAATCTGAATAAATCAAGCTATTATGAAATTCGAAAGTAATATGTGAACAAAATACTGAAAAAGTATTTTCATTGTAACACTTACTCTGGATTTTGACTAGAAGTATATGTACGGAACCATTTTATCTTGGCAGTACGGCCTTGATGGTCAACACTTTGTACAACGCCATACATTCTAGATTCTTCTTTCTGATCTACAACAAAGTCACCTGGGAAAAATTCCTTATCATCCAAGTGATGAATTGGATATAATTGTGTCGATGGTATTCCTAAAAAAGAATAGATAACATTTAATTATAAAATTTTCTCAATAATTAAGACTGCTTATAATATATAGATCAACACATAAAAATTAATGTTTATTAATGATTATTATACCCAAATTATAACATTGAACTTAATTCATTCTTACATATTTAAAATAAAAACTTTGTATGATATGAAACTCTCTTTCTCTAACAAATATATAATTAGATAATATCAATATTTTAATACCAAATTCTACTGAGCCATCTTGCCACACCACATTCGCTTTTGTGTTAGTGGACAATGTTTCTACGACTATCTTAGTCCCGGCAATTAATGGAACAGGCGGAACTTTCTTTTTCGCTTTTCGCAATTTCTTTTTCTTCAGCACTTTCGTCATCAATGCAGGACCCTTCTTTTTCTTTCCCACTGATGACATGCTGGAACAGCAGCTAGAGACCTACAAGGCGTACACATTTCTGTGACATCTTCGAACTGTTTCTTAATCAAAGAAAAAGAGAAAAACGTATAATTACCGAAGCAGAATCACTTTGCGAACCCGTATCTTCTGTATCCCACTCGTCCGAACTTTCAGCATGTTGATTTTGAGGTGGCGGCAACAAAACATTGTTGCTTACTGTATCTTGAGAATGAACGTCGTTACTTTGACCGTTCTCCTCCATCGGTTGCTGATCGGACGTTTTATCCTTCTTCTTCTCCTTCTTCTTATCGTCCACCAACTTTGTCACTGTGATATTTGGTCGCGTCTTCTTTGGACTTTGCTTAGGAACTTGATAAATATCCCTCTGCTGTTTTCGCCACTGCTCACGAGTAATAACATTCTCGTTACCCTTAATAACGTAGAAATTACGATTGCCGACCTGTACCGTCGAGGGCTCGAATACGTTTAACAATTTCAGTTTTTTCAGATCTTCACCCTCGACCACGAACTTTGGCTGCGCCTGATCGGACCAGGCGCCGTCCTTCGAGTACGCCCGGCACTGCCAATGCACACCTATCCAATCAGTCTCCACCTTTTCCACGATCACTTTGGTTATTTTTTGCGGTTTTAACTTCCTCTTCGCCTTCATCTCCTTTGTGCACTGAATCCACTGTGCATCCTCCAGGCAGTGAACCGGTCCCCACAGGCTCTGACCAGGATAGAATTCAGTCGGGTGTGGAAAATCGTTGTCCTAAAAATATACTTACTGTTTGAATTCTGAATATGATTGTGTTTCAAGTAAATTCGGCATGTAATTTATAGAAACTCCAAAGTGTATTTAAAATTGACATGTAAATATTATTGGTACCAAAAGTCAATCTCGATCATAGTTGGCGCTTCTTTACATATTCACATAAGTCTAGTCTAACATACAACTACATGCTATAAATTTCAAGCTATGTCTACATGGATTATTTATTGTTATGCTTATATGAATCTTTTTCATGTAGACAATGTAAATTAATATAAATTGGATAATACAATACAGAAAAAATTAATTCAGTTATAAGATTATTAATATATCTGACTTTAGTATTGATAAAAGAAAAATATATTATAAAACGAAATGTACTTTTCATGATTTCCAATGAAATCTGAATCCATAATCTATATTATTTATATAAATAATAGTTTATGTTGCATGTAATGTAGATTATATTTTACGCATAAACACTCAACTCTTATGATTAATAAATTCATTCGATCTTACGCTATCTCGCGCCTCCTCCAATTGTCCCAACACACAGGAATCCATCTCATTTATGACACAGTGAGATCCATCCGGTGTTACCAGCCATAATTTAAAGTGTGTCATTCTAATGCCACCGACCCAAGAATCCATGCATACGGCCATATCTGTCGCAAATTCCTACAAATAACAGCTGTGTGTTTCAGTATGTAAATATGACGCATGGATGTCTACCATAGAATGAAATATCTATGTACCTGCAATGGAATCAAATTTTCGCTCTTGATATCTGTGAGAACCTGTTTGGTACCAATGACCTGTACACAGGCTGTCAGCTCTACATCCCTACAGTAGCCTCTCTGTGTATCCTTTCCCTTGATCATCCTACGCACCACATCTCCAGGCATGAGTGTCCTATCGGCCAGATGAACCTGGAAGCGAAACATTGTCGTAAAAAATCTCCGCGCACAGCGTCCGTTTAAACATCATTAATTTGAAATCCCAATGCAAACAAGGGTCAAATGAATGACAGATGCAGAAGGTGTATGTCAACGAGTCAAAGAACGACGTGTAACGTCGGTGTACAGAGGGACAATGATGATTGCTGGATCGCAGCGAGGAACCACGTAGACATACCTTCTTGCAGTTGACCAACTCCTCGACGCCGGACGGATGCCAGATCATCCGGATCTCGCCCTTCTTGCGCTTCGGCAAGTTCTCCTCATTGTCGCTGCTCTCCTCGGACAAGTCCAGGTCGTCGTTCTCCATGACGATGCCGAAGACGACGTTACCCCGTTTATCCATGCGGTAGACGACATCCTCGTAGAAGTACTGATTCTCCGGCGCAACGTTCGCCGCGGCAGCCATTTTTCCTCACCCTGCCTGATGACGACCGCACCGTTCCAAGACTCCTCGTTCTCTTCGGTGGCTGTCGATGGCCGAGTTCGGCGATCACCAGCACTCACCAGCGCTCGCTCACCGGCGCTGTGCTCCCCGAGGAGAGACTCGAGCGGTACCGAACGCGGCCGAGACTCTGCAGCCGAGTCGAGCCGAGCCGACGACGACGACGGCGACGACGATGACGACGACGATGGACGACGACGTCAACGTCGACGTTGACAGGTCACGCGTCGCGTAGGCACACGCATTGCGCTATAACTGCATTCTTTTGCATTTTGTACATTTCAAGTCTCGAAATTCAAGGGCCGAAAGGGAGGATCCGCGGAGACCTCTTCAGGAGTGACCAGGAGTGACTGCGCATTACAGATCTGCGCGACAGATCCTGACCACATGCTGCTGCACACGGCGCCAAAGAGATGCCTGCAGTAGATGCCCGCAACTATTTTCGAGATAAACGCATCGCATCTAGATTTTCGTACGCTATGATTGTTGGATATACAGGATATACGTTACAAGTAATACGAGGAATCTATAATTTGATTAACTATCAATTGCTCGCTATTGCGCACGTACTATACTCCTACTGCAATTGAAATGCGATTGATACATCATCGGTATGTATACACGCATGAGAAAAATAAAAATATAAAAAAAATGTAAAAAAAATTCCGATATTATCTGTAGTTTGAAGTAAATATTGACAATTATAAAATCAGTAAATATTAATGATATATAAAACGAAAATCATTTGATTGTATTTATTTCAAAATCACATTTTTATTTTAAAGAAATAAAACTTACATATTTGTTATTAAATCCAAAGAATATCATTAATAGTATTAATAGTATTAATATTAATAACTTTGTATACTTTTGCATACAAGATTCATGACCATGTACAAAGAGCATGAAAGAAAAAAATGTAAAGCATTAGTAAAAATTATAATTTTAGAAGAAATTGATTATTCATAATATAGATAATTTGTATAGGTAATTTTATTGAGTTCTTTGGTTTCACAGATCTGAGGAAAAATATTAATAAATAATACAAGATACAAAGGTAACAATATTCTTTTTTCTATATATAGTATATATATATAGTATATTTATTTATTTATACTGCAAAGTGAGTACGTTGAAATCCTTGTCCCAGACTCTGTAATATTTGTTGGACCTCAACGTCATTTTGATGATAAAAGACGTAAGCGTCAAATTTTGTTGCCAGGTTACAATTTGTTTCTCTAAAAATGTAATAGGTAAAACGTGAGAAAATTGTAATGAATAAAACAAGTAAATTATGCGCATATTTAAAAATGCCAGCATTAATTTGATAGAGCTCACCCTGCAATGAATGCAAAATAGTCTGGGATATTGATGGTACGTCCACATGATGAAATTTCCATATAACTTTGTTTGCATATTGTCTAAAAAAGAATATTATTTTGTTCAATTTAAAATGTACATAAATTACAAAATATTTATTTTCTAAATTATTCTGAATTTAATAATTAAACTAGAAAACCATAGAAAATTCAAATAGAAGCTATTTAAACTTCTAATATTTTTTTTTAATCTGGTTACACCATAAATTAATTAATCTACCTTATTGTCTATTTCCCGAGTTACCGCAATTCCAATTTCTAAGCATTCAAATCGCACAGGCACTTGGTTTATATCTCCTAACTTCAATAAGCGCCAAATAGCTTTTTCAATTTGTTTAACATCTCCCTCCGTACCAACATGCACAGAGCCGCAATATTTCACGGAGAATCCGCTGCTTAACGTCTTACTTCCTAACTTAGAGATCTGATTTTTTTTAGTGGCCTCCTCCACTTGGTCCACTCGTGATATCTGTATTAAGGGCTTCATGCTCTCAATTCCTGAATGTTTTATAAGATGCAATATTGGTTCGTAAAGCTCACAGGATTTTTTGGTGTAATGCTGAAAATACATAGTAATCATATCAGCATACATGTTCTATTTTATTCTTAATCAACATTTGCAAGGTACGCGCACCTTAATGATATGTAGCATTATTGGTTGTCCACTAGTCTTCTTCATAATTTTACGTAGTTTTCCCTTGCTATTGCCATTGATGACATTCTCGTTTATCTCGTCCAGTACATCTCCAATTTCGACTTTATTCTGATTTACAAGTAGCGTGTAAATAACACTAAGTAAAATATTTATAATTTTAAAAAGTTACGTTAGCTAGTCAGAAAACTTTTTCTTACATCTTCAGCTGCCACTGATTTCTCGTTGACATTGACAACCAATGCCTTCTCGTTGGTGAAACTGCAATAGTGATAAATAAGATTTGGATAGTTCCTTTTTCTTTTCATCAAAAGTACTTACCATACAGAAATTCCTAAATTTTTGCAAGGTACCAGCTCCAAAGCTACACATCTTGGCATCTGCCAGGTGTCGTCCAGAAAAGTTGCATTTCTTAAATTCAGTTTAAAATTAAACTTACTGCACTGCAGCAACACAGACAGTAGTATCTCCCGTAAAATGTCATCTCCCAAAATGCTCTTTGAGTTGTAAAACTCAGTAGCTAAAGCTGGTATTCTGGTCTAAAAGATATAATTATAAATCTCTACAACAAATTATAACAAATGTGTACATTAAGTGTATTTGGCATCTTACCAATATTTCTACTGGCATGTGAAGGCATCTTCGCACCAAACATATTCTTATCAAGAGACGAAGTCGCCCGGCAGATGTATGCACCTTTGCATTTTGCTTCACTTGCTCGACTACCAAAAGGAACGTATTGTAACCGCTAAAAATCACATCAAAATGATATCAAAATGAAATCACAAGCAATATATAAAATTATAGATGTTAAAGAGAGAGTCAAAAGATCACTTTGCACCTGTAATTCTTTTCAGCGACATATTCCAACCAGTGCCATGCATAAGGTACATTTAAATATCCAACACTGTCGAGAGTAGGCAGCAAACCCTTTTGCAAGCAATTTTCTAAGCACTTGCAAAAGTGACATAGATCTGCATTTTCATCAGTGATTTCTCCAACGTGTTCTATCAGCTTTCGTGTCCATCCTGTGAAAGGACAAAAAGTTATTTCACAATCTTTCATATATTTTGTCAAGATGAATTTTTATCATAGGCAGAATAAAAAAATTATCTTATTAATTATATATAAAAATCACACAAGTAAAATTTATAAAAAGCACTAAGATCCAGCTTGACTGTACAAGGCGTACTTATTTCAATTTGTATGTATTACATTAACGGTCGAATATTTCCAATTTAAAAAAAATTATCAATATAATTAACTAGAAAATGTAAATTTAAGATTAATGAAAAATGTGTACGTTTTTAAATATTGGCAAAAAAATTTTGACAAACACATGTACACATACTCGTGTCCTAATCAGACACTACAATACTGTCAATTAAAGCAATGTTTCTCTTGTATCAGAAGTCAGAAATAAATTCTTTTCTCGAAAGTAAAACAAGATTATAGTAATGATTGAAATGAGAGTTTTTAGTTCGAGAATTTTGAAAAGAAAATTCGTGTATTCGTGATAGGAAAGGGAGCTACGGATCCCCTGACGTTTAACGATCAATCTAACCTGACCTGCTCGACCGCGAGATTACCTTTCAGCTCTTTGATGAGAGGATCCGAGACCGACATGGCACATTCGCCGGGCGGAATACTGGCGTTAAATCGACCGCGATGCATCCATAGTACCGCGTATCCTCGCGGGAAATCGGTTTATCGCCGCGACACAGGCCTCGTCAGCAGGAACACCTGCATCATGCTGGTGACATTAGTGCATAGTGAAGTCGTGCTTCAATCGCACTCGCTGGATGTCAACTGTCGCTTTAGTAGCAACGGTAGCAAGTAGTAACGCTTGATATTATAGTAAAATATTTAATCCAGCGACGCCAGAGCACAATGAGGACTGATAAAAACGCTGGCTGGAGTCGATTGAAGGGAACGCGCACACGGGGAAAAGGCATGCATATCAATTGCATATATGCCACAAGCGCACACGTGCACGCCTCCCTGTGTGCGCATCCCTTCCATTCGACTCTTGCCCTGCGTGGCCGCGTCATCATTCTGGTATCATATTCAGGCAGAAAAAATAGTATCAAGCAGGACAAGGTTGTGCCGTACATCTCATTATATTTCAGACAGGATACCCTGGTGAAAATTTTTCTCATAATTTTTATACGAATCTGAACATTTTTCAGAAATACTCAGAAAGTATTTTTACTCAGAAGACTACACATCTTCTTTTAGAATTTTTCATACATGTAAATTCTGAAATATTTTGAGATTTCTCATCTCATAATTTCTAAAAAATATTTTTAGATTTTTACTTAGAAGACTACACATCTTCTTTTAGAATTTTTCATACATGTAAATTCTGAAATATTTGAGATTTCTCATCTCATAATTTCTAAAAAATACTTTTAGATTTTATAACATTTCTAAATGATAGAACAGAAATTATAAAACAAAAAATCTTAGAAATCTTAGGATATTTCGTAATTAATAACATATTATATGAATAATTCTGAGGAAAAGATGTAAACCTTCTTAGTATAATTTCTGAAGTGTTCAAATTCATATAAAAAATCTGAGGAAATTATAAAATTATATAAAAATTCTGAAAAGTTGAGAAAAATTGTACGAAACATTCTGAGAAAAATTTCACCAGGATAGAATACTATTCCCAGTCAACATAATTTGTGACTGCTACATGTTTTGCTTCAATATATTAGAATTGAAACTGGTTAGAACTATATAGACATAGATTATACATAGATAGTTATAGATTATACAAAAAAGTAGTTGATAACAATAAGATGATATAACTACACAACATTGCGTTCTGTATTATCCCTGGTGAAACTTTGTTTTAAAATTATTAAAGATATAAGATATATTAAAAAGTTCTTTTACAGAATAATTTATATATCTTTTTATCTTTCGTTCCAGGTAACGTACATCCTAAAAGACATTTTAAAGACATCTCAAGAATGTCATGCAGTAAGGAAGGTGTACAATATTTTACAATTTTACTTACAGGTGATATTGTAAACAAAGAGCACCGTGATATATCGTTCAACTCAAGTTTCTACATTGAGGCGCGTATAGCCAAAGAGGTTGCGCTGATAACGACGTCGTTCCTGTCCCCTAATCACGTAAGAAGATTTATATTAGCATCAGTATCTTCGCGACTGTTGACCGCGGTGGTTATCAGTCTCGCTTAATCCCCACTTCCGCCGTAGATCACGTTTCGTCGAGTGCAAAGGTAATTTAAAAGATATTTCGATATGGCAGCATTGCTTCCAGATGTCAACAATGTTAAGACGAAGGCATTGCGGACCTTCGCTGAGAAATTCGGCGAGGAGGCCTCTATATGCGTGTACGCACCGGGACGTGTTAATCTGATCGGCGAGCATACCGACTACAATGATGGTTTTGTACTGCCAATGGTAATAAATCTTTTCTATCACGTACACAAAAAAATCACGCTTACAAAATTTGCACTCTCTTTACTCGAATCGCTCGTATTTCACTTTTTTTATTAACATAATTACTATTAATACACTTTTTATTATTTAATTTCGTCCTAAGCGCAAAAACTTACAAAAGCGACACGAAACAAATCGCTCTTCGCTTAAAAGATATCTCTAATTATTTTTTCTTCGGTCTCTCTATTCTTTCGATCTTTGGTCTCTACTTCCTCTTGAAATACTAAATGTTTTAATGCGTAAAATGCAGGAAACACATGTGATGCAAGTGAATTTAAATATTATCTAAAGATATCGATCTTAATTTATGGGAATCACAATTAATTATGCGATCGTATTATCATTATAATCACATCATTATGTTATCACATACAAAGTTAACTTGCGTCAATGAATATCAGGGCAAAAATCGTTGCGGTTTTTTCCGCACACTGAACTGTGTCGATTATATAACTAAAGAATGTAAACAAGATTTCTAATGAATTCGATTACCTACACTACTCTTAAAGCTTTTTAAAGATTGCGAAACATAAGGAAATATCTAACTGAGAAGCATGATACAAGCACTTTGACCGATAAGATATTTATATTATGCTTTTAAATAATTTTATTAATTATATAAATTTATATAATTAAATTTTCATAAGAGCATTCAAATTAACATGCAAATTGAATTCTTTATTATTTGTCAAACGTTCGTTTGCTGTGTCACTTTGGCGCAATTTAAACACCATTGAAGTGACATGAATCAATAAAACGCTGCAATAAAATAATATTGGCGTAATTCAATAATGCAGACATTATCGATTATGAAAGCTGTCGTTACACATTCTTATTAATTAAAAAGATTTTTTTTAGAGTTCTTATTTTTTACTTTACTATTTGAGGAATACACTGTGCAGAAATCTTTGCTACTTGCATAAAAAAATTATAGCAATTTTATATAATTTATTAGTTTGATCAGACTTCGCTGTCGTTTGATGGTAAAGTTATCATTTGTCGTTAATGAAACATTTAATAATTTTGAAATATAATTATCAGGCACTGCCAATGGTCACGGTGATAGTCGGAAAGTCTCATCCTGGTAAAAAAACCACAATTTTTTCCTTGAGTGACGCAGTCGGCACTGTAAACGAATTCGAATTCAAAGCCGGATGTCGGACTGATATAAAACCAGGAGAGCCAAAATGGGCGAATTATATAAAAGGGTGCATCGCCAATTTTATTTGTAAGTACATTTGTCGTTTAATCATCATAAATAATTTATTTAGAAAATCGAAAGCAATTAAATTTTTAATAAATGTTTGAAAAGAAAGGTGAGTTTAAATCCTGCACAACTCTGATAGTCCTGGGACACCTTGTATAACGCAATCAGCCAATACATATTTCAGGTGACGTCCCCGCGTTCAATGCCGTAATTGTATCGACTGTCCCAGCGGGCTCCGGACTCAGTAGTTCTGCGGCTTTAGAAGTAGCCACTTACACCTTCTTGGAGATCTTGAGCGGGAAAAAACCAGAGAAACCAGAGCAGAAGGTAACTGCGATCATATAGTTTTTTTATAACAGTAATAATAGTATAATATATTATATGTAATATTTTTTAAAGAACGAATAATTTCTAATAATGTTATTTTGAGTCCAGCAGCATAGTGGAATTTATAAATAAAATTTCCATTTATCGAATTATGGCAGCAGATAATTTATTGATTAGCATGTCAGCATTTATTATCTGACGATTGTAAAAAACAATGATTGCAGTGCGATATATGCAAAAAAAATTTTTGAGCCGCAAAATATCAAAATATCCGAAAAATCAGAAAATTGTTAACTTTTATTTTCTAAAATTTGAATAGATTCTTTGTAAAAATTCTTTGGAGACAAGACAATTTTTAAAAGATTTTTTGTATACATATATGGATAAATAATAATATGATATAATGTTTTTTTATAACATACAATTATATATAAATAATATATACTATTTTATATATACGTATTATATATAGGCTTTAGCGTGTCAAAAAGCAGAGCATGATTTTGCTGGGGTACCTTGCGGTATAATGGATCAATTTATCTCAGCTATGGGCAAAGAAGGCTGCGCCCTTTTGCTCGATTGTCGTAATCTTGTCACTAAGCAAATACCGATGCTGCACATAGATAACTATGTTTTTCTCATAACAAATTCGAACGCACCACACAAACTGAGCTCGAGTGCCTATTGCGAGCGCAGAGATTGTTGTTACGAGGCTGCGAAACTGTTAGGCAAGAAGAGTTTGAGAGATGCAAATATGAATGATATTCTAGGTAATGATAAAAAATTTTATACATGTATATGTCTATATTCTTTAATTTTATAATATCTTTATCTAAATTTTATTTTATTAAGTGAATTACTTCATCTGAATTTTTTATTTTATTAAGTAATCACTTTATAGATAAATTTTAATACAATAAAAATAAATTAACATAGCTATCGTTCTCCGTTTTTCTACATATGATAGACTAACGTGTTTTTAGCATTAACATCGCGAAATGCATCTGATCGCGTTGTGAAAAGAGCGCGTCACGTAATCACGGAAATTCAACGAACTTTGGACGCTGCGGTGGCGCTCGAGAAAGGTGATTTTCAGCAATTTGGACGATTAATGAATGAAAGTCACGATTCATTACGCGACGATTACGAGGTTTCGTCCAAGGAGCTCGATTCACTGGTCTCGGCGGCCAGAGAGGTAGACGGAGTGTTAGGAAGCCGCTTGACGGGCGCGGGTTTCGGTGGTTGCACCGTAACTCTGTTGAGAAAGGACGCGGTTGACAAGGCGATCCAACATATGAAAGCGAAGTTAGTGTCCTTTCTGTTTGTATTAAGTTAAGCTCCGTTTCGTTTTATATAAACGTTGTTAAAATAATTTTCGTTTGTAGATATCTCGGCACACCTGCATTCTATATAGCGACTGCGTTCGGAGGTGCTCGAGAAATCAGCGTTAACTAGTGTTAACATTACTTTCTTAAATATACATGTACATATTTTACACTATCATATGTTAACAATTATACGATACTTTGAAATACATAATTGATTTTTCAAGGTATGTATATCTCGTCAGCTCGCGTTTATCAAATGCACACATATTTTTCGTAGAATTCTAATATATTTACAGTGAAATTATTTACAATGCAATGCTGTCACAATTTGGGTTTATTTTAATATACGATGAAATATGAGAGATGACTTAGTATTGGTGTTACAGACAAAAAATGATTTTTGAATCGCAAAATTAATAAAAGAAGATTGTCGCTCATTATTGAAAAAAAATTTTAATAAATTTAAAAAATTATTAACAAATATGCAAACAAGTGTTGAATATCAGTAACTTGTTAAAATCTTCGTGAGAGTCAAGATTAACATCGAGGTAAAAGTTAAAATTATCCAAGCTGTTAAAATGAATAATTACTAAAATGTTTTATTTCTTGTTTTTTTTCCTTTTGATCTTTTTTTATATTTTGTATAAAACTTAACATTTTTTAAACTGTATTACCAATAACGTTGAATCATTCTATACGTCTTCCTATCTAATTCGAATAAATTCGGAGAATAAGTAATAAATTGGAAGTATACATTTTTATCGGAGTATACATAGGCTTCCGCCTTTCGTAAGTACAAAAATATTACGCTGTGTATATCGCATGAATTTACAAGATGCATGCTAATTTCATAATGGCTTATACTCAAATATATATACGTACATATATACAAAATATTTAATTAACTAAATTTAAAATAGCGTTTACCTCACAGTAACACTGCCTTGAACAAAAAAAATTGACATGGTATTTTTACTATAATACAATACTGATGCTCGCTAAGGGGAAAAAAAAGTCGATTTATCCGTAACTCTCTCCATCTATACATTTTTAGTATCGATTTAGAGCCTCAGTTGAAACATTCGTGTATTCTAAAATAAAATAAAAAAGTGATATTTGAATATATTATATACATAGCGAAAAGCCACTGTGAAAATGGATTTACCTTTAAGATGATCGTTAAGCTCGAGTTCGCTGGAACTGCACGTGAGCCCCGAAGGTTTCACACCTTTGAAGATCTCGATAACGCTCGGTTTCAAGTTATGGAAGATTAATGGCTGCCCCCGTTTAGTAAAGTCCTCTATCAATGTTTTGATACCCTGAAGAGAGGAAAGTCGACGATAAGTATGATATGTTTAATTAATGTAGCGAGCAAATTTTAGTTTTCCTTTGTGAATATTTATTCACCTTTGCAGCGGTGAAATCGGCTGCCTGGATATGCGTGGAATCTATTACGACGGGCACGGCGGTACCCTCTCGTAATCCCTGCTTACTAATGACGGTCCGTACGTATTCGACACTTGGAAACACTAGACTTCGATCCGGAGTTATGACAAGATATTCACAACCACTGATACTCTATAAAAAACGGGAAAAGATAATATGCTTACGTACATTTTCTAAATTACAACTTTATTACTAAATATACACCTTGAATTTATTTTAACTACTTTTTAACAGCATTTTTGCTCTCGATTTTATGGTTGTAATATTGTATAGAGCTACAAAAACTTACCGTAGCTTTATGAACTCGTAACGTCGGTCTAGCCGAGGCATAAAGTAGGAACAAAAGATTTATACCGATGCCGATAACGATACCCAGTTCGAGTCGTATGAAAAGACAACATAGGAACGTGGCTATGGCCGGTATGAGATCAATTTCTGAAAATAACGATGCAGTTTACAACACGATTTTATAAAAAAAAAGACTTCTTAGTAACTTCGACCAAACTTTAATTAACTTATCGAATAATACTTATTTGCAATACTATTTCACTAACATGGATAGAACTATTAATTTTTTGTTGTTTAATCAAAGGAAAAAAATATAATGTACAATGAATTATATTAAAATTTTATCAGTTCTATTATTATAATTGCCAATTAATTTAAATTCATCGGAGAAGTTAATCGATGAAATTAATTATTTGTTCATAATTTAACGTAATCATGTGAGTAAAGCAATGCAAAAGAAGGAATAGCTAATAAAATAAAATTCAGAAATTGATGTCGAACTATAATAACAAAAAAATAATTAACGAAGAACGCTATAAACATATTGGTTCATCTTGAATTTTCTTTGAAAAATTCTTTATAATCCCCTTTTAAAATCATTATATGTCTCTAATTTATCCATGACTGCTTACAAATTCTAGTTTCATTCCCGTTGTTACTGCGGCTATTTCGTTTGTATTAAGCAAGAGAAGGCGTACTTTTACTTCGCCACATTGGCTTCACTACTTGGAACTCCACCATAAAGACGACGGCGGCAATGATGACGGCCGCCAGGGCAGCTTTGGGTATATAGTATAGATAAGGTGTGAGAAACTGCAACGATATAAGCACTAATAGCCCGGTATAGACTCCACCGAGCGTCGTCTTCACCCCGGACGAGTGGTTGACCGCGCCTCGGCTGAGGCCGCCGCTCACGGGCATTGAAGACACAAACGATGATACCACATTGCACGCGCCCAACGCCAACATTTCCTGAGTCGCGTCTATCGATTTGCCCTCGGCTATGGATGCAACATCGATTTAGTTATTTTTGAGGTAAAAAATTACATTAATTATTTTAATCAATTATTAATTATTTTTGAGGTAAAAAGCACATTTACTTTATATATCAATTTGCCGCTTTAAAATTTTATTAGAAACAAGAAAATATGGGGATACTTTAATTACTCATCCTTAAATGATTTTGATCTTATTAATGTATATTGATAAGTTTATATTGATGAATGTCATGGTTTACTTATGATTTATATAAATTAATTTTACTTTCACTTCTTGTAGATTTTTAAACTTAATCACTTAATAAAAGATTTAATATTGCAATATTGAGAGAAGTATGTTATTCTTAATCAGCACTCACAAAACGCTTTGGCGATGGAGATCGTTTCTAGCAGGCTGAGCAAAGGAACGATTAGGCAGCCAGTGCCCAGAGCGGAAATCATATCGATAAAAGTATAGGTCTCATTCCCGACTTGAGCTTCGAAGGGTGGTAAACTGAATTCTGGAAGCCCTTGCTTTACGTGTCCCGTTAAAATAACGGGTGATTCTCCCAGGCGCCTCTCGAGGAGCCAGCACATTATTGCGCAAACGATCACGACGATAATGTTTCTGGCAGTGGAGATAAGCCAGAACGACTTCGTGATAACTTGTTGAAGTCGCGACGGTACTTTAGTATTTTTTGGTATTACTGATAAATCCTTTACTTTCTAAAAAAAGTGAAAAATTCTGCTTATATTCTTCACCCTCTCTTATTATTTTTATTAAAAAATAAGAATATTTTTAAACAATTTTCCTAATCGTAAAAATTCTCAAAGTATTGCCATATTTCATATTTTAACAAAGGTATGTATTTTTTAACAATAAAGCAATAAAAATAATTTAATTTATAATTAATTAATTAAGGAACTTATTCAGCCTAATTTGGTAAAGAAATNAATTAAGGAACTTATTCAGCCTAATTTGGTAAAGAAATGTAATTTTTTAAAATAAAACAATTAAAAAATACGTCACATTTGGAGTTTTAGTTTCTAAAATCAATTTTTTTTTAAGTTATATTTTTTAGAAAATTAAAATATTAAAATAA
>QKQZ01018359.1:0-35101 GCA_003595255.1 Solenopsis fugax
GGAGGGGCTGGAAACGCAGCTACAGCGATCTCGAGCTAACACGGCACGGCGGCCTGGAGGGTGGAGCGGAGACCATTGGGTTCCGGAGCAGGCGAGGGTCAGGGAATGCGTTCTGAAAGGACCGGGCGTGTTTCGAAGCGTCCGTCGCGTCGCGTCGCCGGCCGCGACGCTTGTCGAACTCTGCTTGTTTGCCCAAGGGCCCCATTGTTGCACCCGGGGCAGTTTTCACGCGTGCCACGATTTCCTGCGTGCTCACCAGTCGTCCGCTCTCCGCTTTGCTTTTGTAGCGGGAAAGGCATTCTGAGATCCTCCGCCGCAGGATCCAGGGTCCGTGTTTGTTCTTTCTCCGAGAGAACGACTCTCGAAAACAAAATTCTCGAATAGACGGAGAACCGAACGCCGACCTTTCAATCGTCGAGCGTAAATATTTCGAAGTCGCGGGGTCTTTATAAATATATTTTCGGTTGGTTAAAAATATTTTACGTACTCTCAGCATTAGGATCAGGTCCAATGTTTGCTTTCTGAAAACGACTCTCGTAAATAAAATTCTTAAATAGATAGCAAATTATACTACTAGCTCCTCTTCCAGGGAGTATCCATCTTTAACAAGTGGTATTTTTTTATAATTAAACAGGGAATAGACAAAATAATGTGAACACCTGGAAAATACAATTAATTAATTAATAAGAAGTTGGCTCATTATTTAAAACAAAATAACACCGAAACGTGGCAATCTCTAAATTGTCAATTTAAAAAATATATCAGGGCTATTAGAGTAAAACGCGGTTGTTGTTGCGCACAGTTTAAAAATTATTTATTTACTTCTCACATGCAGAGAAGTCTTACAAAACGAACGTTTCGACTCCGATTCGAGTCATCCTCAGCTAACGAAAAATAACATTACATAATAATCGTGTGTAGGCCTCTTTGGTGAAGCAAATTAATCCTCCAAAAAAGGAGAATGGTCAACCAGCGAATTATTGTCCTTAGTCTTGAAACCGGTGGATTGCTCAGCCAGAGAGAAGACCGCGCGCGAGATTATTATGTAATGTTATTTTTCGTTAGCTGAGGATGACTCGAATCGGAGTCAAAACGTTCATTTTGTAAGACTTCTCTGCATGTGAGAAGTAAATAAATAATTTTTAAACTGTGCGCAACAACCGCGTTTTACTCTAATAACCCTGATATATTTTTTAAATTGTCATTATTTAAATTTAATGCTGATTTTTCCTTGTTTGGGACAAAGTTGTACACTGCTTAAACAGTTATCAGTAGTATCAGTTATACTATTCTTTTAGCAAAATACCTCTTGAGAGATAATGAAAGATGCTTAAAAGATACTGAAGGAGAAAATCTGTCCTGCTTCTTATAACTGCTCGCAATAACTCGATGATACTTAAGTCAGGTAGTTATATATAGTCGAGAAAAACTTTGAAATTTTGAAGAACATAGGGCAATTTTGGAAAATAGTGTCCTCAGAAAGGATTTCTAATAACAAGACTAAAAATATTCGTGATGTACTTAATTTCGTTGCAATTTTATGCAGCATATAAACAAAGCAATATTAAGTAATACGAAGTCTACTTCCTATAATTCTTATTCTCCTCCATCGAATTAAGTAAGATTGATTTTTTGAGTATCTTGAGTATATATTTGTATATATTTTTACATTTAAAATAAAAATTTACTTTATATTATAACACATGATAATTATTCGCTATAAGGGATAAATTCACAATTCGGGATAAGAAATTGGACAAGCGTTCTTTTGTAAGAAAAATTCATTATCGCGTTATAATAAACACATTCACAGAAGGTTCAGGCTTCCTTTACCTACATATAAAGGGAGTCCTTGTAAGTTTTTACGCTTTAAAATGAGATAGTTTTAGTTATCTATGAAATGCGGTCTCTTCATGATATTTTAATTCTTCAAATTTTTTTTAGATATATTGATTAAGTCAAAAATATTATGAATCGCCACAAATTTCCATTATCTAAATTTAAATCTATTTAAGAAAATTAATGGATCACCAATTATTTTATTTTAGATTTAAAAATTTTTCTATTAAAAAAAATCTCTTCAATAATAATGATTGTTTCTATGAATAAGTCTTATTTTATGATGCATAGAAAAAAAAATAGCACTGAATCCAAAAATATTTTTTGTGAGAAGCAGAAAGTTTCTCTCTCCAATATATAATAATTAATTAATTTATATCAGTACGCAACCTTTTTTAAACTGAAGATTATTTTTAGAAATGGACAAAATCTTGCGGGCCACATAAACACACACACACGCACGCACGCACGCGCGCATATGTAGATGTACCATATGTGTGTATTATTATTATAAACAATATGTATGTGTAATAGATAAAAAAATTTATTCTTAATAAGAAAATAAAAAATGTCAAAGTAATTTATAAATTTATAATTTTCAAAAAAATTGTATAAGAATCGAGGTATGAATTATTTTCAAAAAGACCAAGACTTGCAAATCGCACTATGTTTTTACTCTATTTTTATAGTTTGCATAAAATAGAACATGTGTGATTTTATATTTTTGACTATGAGTCAAGCCGCAAAAATTCATAGGTGGCTTGCGGGTGATTTATATAATCAATTGACAAAAATGGTCTATTAAAAGAATAATACACCATTTCATTGATGATTATTTAAGCATTGTATGTGTCTTCAAACAAGATAAAATAAGAATAAAATCTGTATTGAAAACAAATAGTAATTAATCTCTTATTAATCAAAAAGCAGTGTATTTCGTAGGTATTCGCATTATTTCGTCCATTCCTTGCATGCACATTTTTTATTACTTTTTTGTAACACGCCTGAAATTATACCACGTCATTTATTTGACTGTTTATTAAGAGCTTGCTATTTCTTCGAGCGTGTCATATCTTCTCGAGTGCCACAGATTCCTGTTTGTCACGCTTTGTATTTTGCTCCTGCAGCTCGAAAATATATCTCGCATCCTCTTATTGTTAGAGAGAAATTCGATGTTCACTCCGATTGTTTCTATCGAAGGTAGAAGGGACAAATCCTTAATTTCAATTTAACTTTCCGAGTATATAATCCACAAATGCGTATCCAAACTTAGCAAACGCATCTCGCGGTGTAGAGTGACTATTATTATTACTACTAACGTGCTCCCCCGTCGCTATTATTGCCGCTACCATTACTCACCGCGGCTTAGGCTCATTAGGTGAATTTGCTAGGCCGCATTTGCGTCGTGAGTTTTGCCAAGCAGAAACGCCCGCGAGAAACGAGAAATTTTCGCGTTGTCCCCAGCGCCTCGCGCCTCGCTCCCGCGAGCATTTGCGCACTCGTTTCCGCCCAGCGTAAACTTCCTATAAATAAAATGCACGCTTCTCTCCGTCGCTTCCGTTCAAATTTCGTCGCTGCGAAACAAGTAGTAGCGGCACGCAGGGCCGCACGGTTTTACGGCGCCCGTAAAGTTTTCTAGCCTTGGCGCTTCGGTTCGCAGCCTCTCTATTTCGAGACTCCCCGCACAGTTCCATTCTAGCTCTCCCTCGCTGGATACCACGCACCGGCAACCCTCCTCTCTTTCTCTCTCTCTCTCTCTCTCTCTCTCTCTCTCTCTCTTCTTTCATCCGCACCCGCGTAAATACGTGCGACATAGCACGAGAGGAGCACTTTTCGTCGACCGGCCTGCCTCTGCCTCGGGCTCAATGCCCTTTAAGTGATTACCCGGAAAAGTGCTGCGAATTGCGTAATCGCCAACGCATAGTATGTCGTTAATGAAAGGGGTAACGATGTTAACATATTGGAAAAAGCATGCTGCTGGATCTAATTCCGGAACGGAAAACCGAAGGTTTAAAAGGGTAATAGTAACTTTATAATATCTTAACGAAGAGCGAGAAAAAGGCGCTCTAATGCATTTTCAGAATTAAAATTGGACTTTTAAGATATTGCTATAATTATTCTGATATTATTACAATTATATTATAATAATAAGAATAATAATGAGATCAGGAAATTCTTAGTAGCTATGAAACGATATTCTTATATATTTTCGGATTGCCACTGCACAACCTTCCCTGCAAGGAGGCTAAATAAATATTCAAAATAACAACGGTAATTGTTGCTAGAAGAACAAATATTTGTGCTATTAATTCGATGAACGGAAAGGCTGTTTCGCTGCCGCGGCGGAAATGGCGAGTTTCACTTTGACGGTGATTTTAACATTATTTTTCATCAGTCCACAGTTTATTTAACCGGACAAATCTCTCTTCTCGCTCCGCCATCGATTTGTTTATACGCAGATGAAGTGAATGCGAGCGTGGCGTAGTGGATGCACAAGTGTCTGGAGGATTCTTGAAACCTTTATCTGTATCTTCCGTCCACTTGTGCCTTAACAAATAATCACTTTTATTAAGAAACTGATTATTTTTTTTAGTCCATTTGAAAAAGAACAAATGTAGCTGTTCGCTGTTAGAAAAACCACGCAGGAATTAAATAAGCTCTCGTGAACCGTGATAGCCAATTAATAGAGTATGATTTTATTTAGTACATCTGAAAATACACGACGTGACATTTAAAAATAATTAATTGTAATTGATAATATTGCATATTGACAATATTATATGATATAGGAAAGAGTTGTCGAATGCATACCACTTGAGTTATTTTTTATTATATTTTCCATTTGGCATTGATTTGTACGCAAATGAACGCTGACAGTTATAGCTTGATGTTACCTATTGTTATAATGTTTAACCTTTTATTAATAATAAATTTATTTATTATATGCTTTTGTGCTGCAAAAATTAGGCAACCGGTCGGTTTCTTAAATTATTAATATCATTTTTAAAATAAATTTATGAATTACAAAATAATTAAAAATATAAACAATTATTAATTAATACTTATTTTATTATATATAATAATTTATCGAAATAAATAAAATATTTAATAATTTATAAATAATAATAAAAAAGGAAATAAAACAGTCTTGAATTTATTTTTGCAATTTATATATTTTTATTCGTACCAATTATTAGGTTTGCTACTATTATTTATTAGTTTTGCATTAATATCATTGTTACAAAATTTTTGATAGTACAATTTAGAAAACGAGATTTCATAAAAATATCGATTTAATTTTTATAATAATTGTGAATATATATACTACAATGAATGTATAATAATATACATTCATTGTAGTATATATATTCACAATAAATCTTCTTTTATAACAATATAAAAAATCAATGTAAAATTGCACACTTACATTATTATTAAATTGATAAAAAATTAACATCAATTCTACCTGATTTTTTAGTTGTTACAAAATAAGATAAAACTTCTAAAATTTTTGTTTTACTCATTTCTC
This sequence comes from Solenopsis fugax, assembly GCA_003595255.1. NCBI lineage: Eukaryota > Metazoa > Arthropoda > Insecta > Hymenoptera > Formicidae > Solenopsis > Solenopsis fugax. The sequence continues at coordinate 5,369 of QKQZ01018359.1, forward strand.
ATTTATTTCATATTTTTATCACTAAATGTTGCTTATGTTAAACAAAAATATAAAATATTAATAAGATACGATTTAGATAACCAGTACACATTCAGCAGTTCTCCTCTATCGTATAATGTAATAGCCACAATTTGACCTATCTAATAGATCCTGATATACGATACTTCTTTATTAATCTTTTATCGTTGATACTGCACGTCGATATTCGTTTAATGACATTTCAATTAATGGTTCACGCCGCTTGCTATCGGGAGTATCCGACGCCACGTGACGCTTATCTCACGATTCATTGACGGGATTCGAACATCATTCGTCTCGATGTCTATCGTTGTGTCGGGCGGTGCATCTATTTGCCCACGATGTTACAGTCAGACGCACATCCCCTCGCTCGATTCCGGGCCTCCAGCTGCCTCTAAACGATCCCTTTCGCCGTCCGATACGTACGCCCGATAGACGTCGAATGTAGTTACACGCACGTGCGTTTCGCAGGGTGTGCAGCGTGTGCTCCAGTGTGCGAGCGATAAAGCGGGCGCCGGAGAAAAGGCAGATCGATATCCCCGCGCGTCTCTACGACGAGGCCCGCGGATAGCCCTTCCTGGGCATAAATAATAGAATTACAGGAGAGCGACGTAATTGTTACGAATTGCCGACGTAATTTATGGATGCCCCCGGGGTGGACGGCCCCGGGGCGCGCGCGTTTTATCTCGCTGCGCTACGCGCACGTTTGTCAAATGAAATAAAGCCATTATTGAGTCGGCACGGTACACGAAATGTCATTGCTACGTCAGGTAATATAATAGAAAATTGAATACGTCCCGTTGAAATAACGCCGGTCGCCACTTTTTAATCGGGTTACATGCATCATGACCTCGGCGAATTCATTTGAGAAATGTTTGCCCACTTCTTACACCCGTTTGAGAATTTTCTCAACGCTCTCGACGAAGAGTCCCGGGAGAAAAGTTCGTGATCGTCCGGGAGATTCGACGGATTCAACTCGCCTCGTAAAACTGCGGGGATCCAAGGAGGAGCCACTCGAGGCTCTCGAAACGTGGATCTTGCCTCTTGTTTTTTATCGCGCACTGGAATCGCACACAATATCAAAGTGTTGCTGCGCGTATAAAAACGCTAATGCCCTTTCTTCCCGACGCTCTCGAACGCAAGACAGACGTAGAAATGGATTTTTGATGGTATTCAGAAACGCATCCTTCATGCCATTCGCTCGCGAAGAGAGGGACGTCTGACAAAGCGTTTAACAAATAAAATTAACGAATTACCCGTGATGAAAACACGTGCTATTCAGCGTCCGTGCGTAGCTACACTTATGTAGATTCTCGCACGGGTTACGCCTTCTCGATTTCCTAGAAGATTAATCGTCCTTATGCGGGCTACGAAAATTACTCTTCCGGTTCAAAGCGTGTGCGTAAGATCGTAAATTACTCCTTCCAATTTATCCCCCCCGGATAGACGATGATGCTAAAGCTCGGTTATTACCATCCAACTCGCTTTATGATATAACACACGTTACATTCACATGTATCTTTTATGCATGACGGAAATATTAGGGTTGTTAAACAGAAGAGAAATAGAAAAAAACATTCTCTAATTTTTCCTAGTTTTTCCGGACACTTTTCGGAAAAATTCTCTGACTGAAATCCAAAAGGAATACTTGATAAAAACAAAGAAAAAAATATTAAAATTTTTTATTAATTACAAACAAAATTTTTAAAAATATAATATATGGAAAATGATAATACAAAATAAAATTTTGATATTTTTTACGCATTTTAAAGCATTTATAAGATAAAAATTCGATTGTATTTTTGAAAAAAGTATCTTTCCAACTTCAATGCAATTTTGAGAGATCATTTATCGTTTCATTTATTTCTGAAATTTCTTGAATTCTGTCAGTTATTTGCAATTTCTTATACTTTTTTAACATTATGTTCTATTTTTACCGCATACAAATATTGTTGAAAATTATGTAGAGTCAAGATAAATTTTTAAATTAAAATTTATCTTGACTCTACATAATTTTCAACAATGTTTGTATGCGTAACAAAAATAAAATATCTCTCGCAATAAATCCCTGTTCAAAAAATGCATGATTACTGAGGCATTTTGTAAATATTTTGTATAATTTTTTTTATAATCTTACTGTGAATGATTTGTGAAACATCGTTAGCATATATAAAACTGTATTTTGACTTTGCAATAGTTTTCCTTCTTAACTATGTCTGTTAATTGCTTTCTGCAAATCGTTCAATGTAAAATTTAAAAATCCTAAAAAGTATTTACAATGCTTCCTTAAATAATTTTAAAAATTATATTTAATAATTATAAAAAATAAAATTCGAAAATTTAAAATTGATTTGCAGTAATTTTATTTTATTTCAGATTAATAAATTTTTTTTATTCCCTTTTCCTGGTTTTCCCAATTTTCCCTGATTATTTTTAAATTCAATGATTTTTCCATAATTTCTCTGATTTCTCTAACTGCTAACAATCATGAATATACCCATGCCAATTCGTATAATTAATAAACCAACAAATAATTGACAAAAGCATTCAGAACATTCAGAATTGAAAAAACACATCTCTCAAATTTATAATTTTTTTCTTTTTTTTTTAAATAAATTCCATGTTATCGAATGAATTTTCATGCGAATTTGCAGTTCTTCGCGTTTTTTATTCCTTTTCTACTTAAGTTTATTTTTTCGAACTATCTATTTGTTATTCATATTTATTATACATTTCCCGTTTATTCGGTGCTAAAGGAAAACTCGCTTGACTATAATACCGAGTTATGACGCGGTAATGCGCTCTTTCACGGAAACGATCACACGGAAAATTTGGAATGAATGTCGTGCACGAGTCCGCCGAAATGATCAACCCTGGTACCATGAGAGCCGACGAAACGCTTAGACGTTTATTGCATCTGGCACTTAGTTGACGTTGCGTACAGGCAAAGCACCTAACTGGAAATGGACTCTCTTATTAGTGACTCACGAGAAACATTCCGTGCTTCTCGAGGCGGGCCCAGGCCAGCACGAAACGTCGGGCGATGACTAAGAAGTATCGGGACTGGTCGATATCACTCCGACTGCGAGTGATTCGGGGATGACGGACTTATCGCGCTATCGTTAACGCTCGAGGTGCACTCCACCGTTTCCTCCCTGTCACGCGCGATCAATTAATCATCCGCGAAATGTCATTTTTCTCGGCTCGCGTCGAGTCCGGGGAAAACCCCTGTCCAAGCGGAATTCTGTACCTGCGACTTGTTGACGCAGACGTTAGATTTTAATTCTCGGTGTTTACTACTCGCATTTACACTAGGCGCTCGTCTGGCGCGGCAAATTTCGGCAAACTTTCTTAATTCTTTCGTGGAAGCTGTGACTCGCCTCCCCACTTTCTCACGCCTGCTCCAATTAATTAATCGGCTCTTCGCGCTACGTGCGTCGCAATTTGCTAATTTAATTGTCGGCAAGCGAAGGCTTTCGCGATACTACGTTGGGGCTCTGCCTCCCGTTCGATCCCTGCCGTCGCCACGCTGCGCGTGCATTTACCAATTTCGGGTCACGATATGTTTACCATGCGCTTTCCCCGCGCGTGCCCCGAAATGTATCGCTCGTATCGCATTCGCGTTCACAGCTGCGCCTTCATCCGCGAGATACATAACTTCTCGCGTCGCCGGAGATGGGGATTTCGCGTCAAGCGACTTATCGATGCAATCTTGCGACCCGCGTGCGATACATATGCGCTCCTCATAGAGCGATGAGTCACGTCTGCCATACCGTGACGCACGTTGCATTATTTTTATGGTGTTCTCGCGTGGGCGCTATGATTCACGAGCCTACAGGCTTTTCCCCGCCACCCTACAATTCGAACTGTAAAGCATCCCTCCCTCAGTAACTACAACGTTTCGCGTGAATGAATCGTCAGAAATCCCACGCGGACCATCGCATCGCCCCGTTAATTATTCCAGGTGGTGCGCGCGGTTTTGATTAGCCGTAAACGTATTCGGCGATTCTCGTGGGACGTAACGGAGCATTCGTCGCGTGTTGCTCTCGTACGGGGAAATACGTTTAGCGCCCCGCGTGGTGACGGCGCGGCGATTTATTTCGCTGTCCTCGCGGATTTATCGATTTCGCGAGCGGGATTGCTATCATCGCGCTGGTTCATGATTGTATCGCGTGTTGTTCATGCGTGATTAAACTGCAGTATTAGGTTTTTCAGTAAGGGAGAGTGGCTGAATGCGTACCCGTCGCATAAATTGTACCTCATTAATATTTTATATTTTAACTAATATAAGCAACGTTTAGTGATAAAAATATGAAATAAATGAGAAATGGGGGAGTAATATAGACAAAAATTTAACAAATTGCATCTTGTTTTATGCATGCTAACACTTTGAAAAATTAGTATCTCTGATGTTAATTTTTATCAATTTATGTAATTAATAATAATGTAATCATGGATAAACTTCATTTTGCATTAAATTTTTATATTTTAATCACAAAAGAAAATTTATTGTAGAATATATCGTATTCATTGTATGTATATATGATACATATTCGCAATTATAAAGACTAAATAGATATTTTTTAAATAAATTTTTAATATAAATATTTTTATAGATTTTTATAAAATCTATTAAATCACCTAAATTGTACCACCACAAATTTTATTATAATGAATGGTATTAAAAACTGATAAGTGATAATATAATGAAACTAATAATTGATATGAATAGAAACGTGTTTGCATTGCAAAAATAAATTCAAGCCAGTTTTATTTCAACGTTCTTACTTTTTCATTGTTATTTATTAATTATTAAATATTTGATTCTTTTTTCGATTAAATATTGATAAAATAAGAATTAGTTAACGATTCTTTACATTTTTAATTATTTTATAATTCATAAATTCGAAACTTTTAAAGGTGTTACGATTTAGAAAACCCACATAGAAAGAACATTTTTACTGAAATACAATTTTGAAAATAATTATACTGAATTATTGAAAAAATTGTATCGAATATTTAACTTAATTGCTAGAATGTCAAAACTATTTGCAGCAACCATCAAATTATCATGCTTGGGCATCCTACATAATTATTTTGATGGCCCAACATAAAACTATTTTCTGATCTGTATCCAGCTAAATTTAGATGCTGCAGTAAAATTGTTATTTCCGTGAACAGATACGATGTAGGCGACCACTTGCTTAAAATCTTTATCTTTCGCAACATGTTGCAAAAGAGATTTATAATAAATTATTTTGTTATTGGTGAAAAGTTAATTATATACTGTAGTAATAATAAATGTACCTAAATCATCAAACTATAACGTTCATTTGCATATACTGAGAGAAATATTTGATAAAATCAACCAAAGTTTGGGTTGAATAGGATCAAATGAATTTTATAGTGATAGTTACTAAATATATGTATAGTTGTTTTGACCAAACAATTTGTAGCCTTAACCAAGTAATTATTTTCATGCAACAAATTACAAAAAGTTTTATTAAATGTAACTAAGTTTTTGGTACCAGTAACTATAAAATTCATTTGATCACTATTCTACTAAACGATCTCTCTCAGTATACAAATCAGTTATACCAAGGAGGAAATATGATAAAAAAGTGACTTAAGTATATGCATTCGACAATCCTGCCCTAGTTATGTAAATGTTTGCTCCCAATCTGTGATTTTATTCTGAGCTTGTTGTGACAAAAAGACGAAGAGAAATACGAACATCCATATGAACCCACCCTTCCAAAGTACAAACTCGCATGAATATGATTCTCGTAACTTGGGTCGTGTAAGTGAGGAAAGTTAATAAGTTTTAGCCATCTCGAAGTGGCCCCTTACCCTTTAACGCAAACTCTTACGGCGCGAGAGAGATCAAACTTAAGATCTGACCATAAACTTACTATTTTTACGCATACGAGATACGCGCGATGTTCTTGTTCCAAATTTCTCAAGAGCGTGAATTTACACTTCAATTTATTTTTACGGCCCGATATTTCTTCGCGTGCTTCGACCTGTGCATTACTTTCTATCACTCTTTCCGCAATATCCCTGATCGGTCGGCCGAGATCACTCGGTGGGCCGGAGCTAGTTCGCTTTTTTTGAGGCCAGGCGGACTATCGGCCTTGAGAATCTACCTCCGCGATAAATCTGGAAATTGCCGAACGAGAAGCGTCAGCCACGCGACTCGCCCGGCTGACTTCGAAAACACTAATGCATCGATAAATCTCGCAGCGTTTCAAGGCGTCCATTCAGTCCGACTGACACATGCTGTGGCTTCGATGCTACATGCATGTGTCTATACGAGTGTGTGCCAGCCACACGCACGTGGCCCGATTCCGTCACATTTCCTGTTGGCGCCTAACATTTTTCGTTCGCACTTAGCGGCGTGGGGTCCTTTTCCCTCGGACCGGTCATCCGTGGCAAGAAATTAATGAGGACGACTAAGCGGCTAGATCAAGGCACAAACAGCAGAAGAAAAAGATTAAATGATACATATTCAGAGAAACTTTGTTAGAAAAAAGTATCGTACTTTCTTTTAACGGAATAACGGAAAAATATTGTCATAAAAAATAATTAAACTTTTCGTATGAATTGGATAAAGATATAAGCAAAAAGATATCTTTTAGATTTTTAAAAGATATATTGCTGTCTTGAGATGTTTTGCATTTTTTCAAAACATTTCGAAAAGATATCTTTTAGCGATCTAAATATCTTATGCAACATTTTGAGATATTATTCAGATAGCTAGAGATATTTTGAAGATATTCTTTAGAAATGTAAAAGAAAATATTTTTTAAATATCTTTTAAGATATTTTTCAGATATTTATAGATCTTTTAGAAATTCAACAAAGTTGTCATCAACAAAATCTTTTTAAACTTCTCTTATTGTACAATTTATTTAAACAACATCTTTTAAGCAACTTCTAGAAACATTTTGAAGATATTTTAAATTTCTAGAAATATCTGAAGATATCTAACACAAAAATAATGGCTTTGTTAGTGTCTAAAAATTTAGCTAGATATACTATAGATCTGAAAGTGTTTTTGTTGATGAACCATCAAGATAATTGTGTATAACGTTGAAGTATAATGATAATACTGCAAAAAGTTTTGACATTCTAGCAACCAGTTTGAGTGTGCTACATAATTATTTTGATGGTCCAACAAATCTATTTTCAGATATGTATCTAGTTAAATTTCTATTAAATTTTTAGATACTTAAGCAAAACTTCTGCTCGCGAAGATATCTCTCAGATATCCACAAATGCTCTCGATGTTTCCTAGGATATATCACTGTCATTCCATAAATCGCGAAGTTTTCGTCAAAAATCGCTGCCTTAATTAGGACGGAATTCTTCTACGTTCGACATACACCTGCGTCGGTATTTCGACTGCGGATCGCGCGGCGCGTTCGGCACGCGCGAGAATAACGTGGCGCGTAAAGCGACTAGAAAATAGCGCAGCCGAGAAAGAAAGCAGCGGGACACAAACGACGGTGTCGCGGGGAACGAGAGATGCCGATGGAAGACGCCGCCGTTTCGCGTTTTCTGGCGCCGAGAATTCAACGTTCCCGAATTCTTCGCGTTTTCGCGGCTGTTCCTTTCGCCGTTCCGTCCGCGTATGAGGCATAAAGCGATCTTTTCTTTTTCTTCTCTCACGAGACCGCTCGCTTTTAACCCGAGCGGGCCGAGAAAGATATAGGTACCATTGGCACGCTTGAGAAACAAACGAAATGGAAGAAACCGCGACAGAGTGGCGAAACAACTTTTAAGAATGTTTTGGCTCTACTATACCAGCTAAAAATTATCAAAATTTAAAAACTGCAGGCTTCTTATTCTCTTTTTTCCTACGATAAAAAATCTTGATCGTGGATACCCGAATTTTAGCCCTGAAATCAACTGCAAGAAGAAAATAATGAAAAATTTGACTTGTAATGATTTACGTGAAAATGACCTTATTTTGCTACAGTTTCAGGTAAATAACTTTTAAACGAGTAAGTGGATGCAAATCAACTTTTGTACGAATACTTATTAAAGTTTTATTAGACTCAGAAAGAAATTCGTTGGAAAACTAAAATATTTAGTCCGAACATTCAACTAAACATTAAGATTTAACAATTTAGTTGCACAAAGAAGGTATGTTTATTCATATCAACCATTAAAATTTTTAATCAAGAACTAATTAAACCAAATCAATATTTAGTTGAACTAAATATTTTAGTTTTTCGACAAATTTTTTTCAGTAGATATGTAAAAAATTTGATTTAATCGTAACGCTACTTCCTCATCAAATTTGCAAATAAATGCTACAAAACGCGATTTTACATAAGAAGCAAACAAAAAATTAAATAACTTTTAAACCAATAAGAGAATTTTACACAAATATTTATAATAATAAAAAACAATCTAATAAATTTTAAAAATGTTTGATAATACTTTGAAATGTGACACATACATCCTTAATTTCAGCCATCGTCGAAATTTAACTGAAACTGCGAAGCGCTAATCGGATGTAAATTACAACGTTTTCACATATCAACTCTGTTGAGAGCCGTTATTTCATGTGAAATATGAGGAAAATTAAATCACGCGAAGCGCTATATTTAAAGTTTAAAATGGTGAGCTTTATTCAGACGCAGAACGAGAAATTGCAGTCATCGTGCGGTCTGTTCTTGAGTTATTATTTTTATCATAAGATATAAATCCATAAAAAATAATGCTAAGTTTAATTGCTCTCTTAAGATGTGTTAAAATTGTTTTTCTTTAAATTTATATTATAATTATATGGTAATTTTAATAAAGCGATAAGAAATCAAAATATTAAAGCTTACACAGATTTCCGCAAAAGGTAAAATTACATAATTTATAAATTAGCATTTTCACTTTGTATGATGTATACGCGGTTTTGCTGAAGTATCTAAAAATTTAATTAAGTACAGATCTAAAAATAATTTTGTTAAACTACCAAGATAATTCTGTAGAACATTCAAATGCAGCATTATAAACAATGCTGCAAATAGTTTTCAGAACCTGTTTAAATACCCCACGTTATTTTGACGGCTCAGTATAAATTTATTTTCAGATTCGTAGCTAAATTTTTAAGCATTTTACCACATCGTTTTTTCCGCGTCTGCTTTAATTGCAACACGATATAAGAATATGGTAGGCGATTAAGGTAGGCCTAATTGACAATTATATCACTTTACGTTCCGATGTTATTATGACATCAGTGTCTTTAGAAGTCCACTTAGACTAATGCTTTGAAGTCACGTTACAAATTTTCCGAACTTCCTCGGATATTTTGGGAACTTTTATCTCTCCTCTAAAATTTAACACAAAAATAGCCCTTTACTTCTGCTCGCTAGGAATTGACACGATCAAGCCTGTTTGCACGAAATTAATTAATTTTTATATTTACTTCTGAGAAAGAAGCTTTCAGCGTGCTCGAAATCAATTTTAAATGAAAGCATAAGATCGCGTAAGAATTAATTATTGAAGCCACCAGAAACGACATCGGCGGGAAGCATTAGACAGTACATTATGCAATTTTCGTACAAGGAGAGGAGAGTGGAAAATCGGAGAACGTCGTCGCAGGGCGACACGCCGTGAAGATGTCGCAAGCGCGCATACTAAAAAGGGAATGGGAGAGATCAGGAGAAGCCGGGACGAGAGAGCTTGCGAAGGAGCCGTGCTGCGGAATGTCGCAATTTTGCTCTACGAGATTGGACTGAACGTTCGCCGGCCGGCCGGCATCGCCAAAATAGAGGCATGCACCTGTCCCGTTAGAAAAGGAAGAGTCCTCTACGCCTCTTCTCACTCTTCGTATCCCTCTATTCCTTTTTCGTCTCTTCCTTTTCGTCCTCGCTTTGCCCGTCTGCTCTCCGCCGTTCTGCCTGCCCCATTCGCCCTCGAAACTTCGCTTACTTTCGCTTTCCTCCCCCTCGGTTTCGTTTCGGAGATTCGTTCCTCGTCGTTCTCGCGAAGTCCATTTCGCCATGCCTTTCTCTCTCTTTCTCTTTCTCTTCTTCTGAGACAGAACTTTGCTGGTTCTTCTCTCCTTCATGCATGACGTTTCTCTTCACGTTGCTCTCTATCTTCTTCTCTCTGCACGTTGTTTGGCCATGCAGGCCATAACGCTATTTCCGTCGACGCACGCTGCAAACGCCGTAAGTCGCTTAACGCACGTCGGACATCGGGCATGAAGCGTCTGATGTTCAACTTTCAATAAAATGCGGATCAAAGTGCCGAGATCTGGAGTTACATCAATTCTTTTAACACTTCCATTGTTTTCTTGTACGTGTTACTTATTAGCGAGATAAATCGTCACATACATTGGAAGCAAACCGGCGAATCTCTCAGGCTATGTATTCGCCACAATATCGAATCGAACTAAAATTTAATAAGAATTATTTTGGAACTGTCATAGAGCCCTCCTTTATTAACCCCTCGACTATCTTTAAATTTTAAAATCATTTAAAATATTAATCCGATACGATCAACTAAATATTGGATTGAATAATTGGATTCAATAATTATTTAGTTGCACAAAAATAGGTCATTCATATCAACCATTTTCCATTTTTTTATTCAATTTTTTAATCGAAAATTAATTAAAACCACTCAATATTTAGTTGCACGTCTTGAAATATTTTAGTACTTCAACAAATTTTTTTAATCGGTTTAACTTACTCTTCATCTTTTTCTAATTGTTAGAACTTGAAAAGGATAAAGAGTAAGTTAAACTCAAGTTAAATCAAAGTTAATTACTACCTACATTGATGGAAATGGACATTAGGCAGACAGGTTCACTGATAAACGATTGCGTTTTTCAAAGAGTTTTCAGGTTCTAAAATAATCTAAAAAAAAATTTTGGTACACTCTTTTAATATTTAAGAATATGATTATACAATTATATAACCCGAAACGTTTTTTACTTTTTTATACATTTCCGAATTTGAAATAAAATCGGCAAAATGGGAAAAATCGTTTGGACCAATATGACTAATAAGTTAATCTACGAAGGGTTAATTTTATCTGTAGTTTTTTTTGTTAGATTCCGATGATCGAGTTATCAAGTGAAATGCACTTTCTAATGCAGTCTGATTTTTTTCTAATATCACACAGAAATGTCTATACGCTACAGCATTGCGATACGATGCCATTGTCGAGCTCTAAGTGTAAAGATCTGAGGGGTGCGCATGTTTTAACGGGCTATATATAAACCGACACGTGTTTTGGGACTGGACCTCGACGACCTGCGTACTCTCGATAATGCGAGAAGGATTTTTTCTTTTGAAATCCGAGACGCCGGTAATGAGCGTGGCGCTTTCCAACAATTAGTCGACAGTTTTATTGACCGGTGTAAAATCGGCCGTCTAAGTGGAATCCCGGGAATTAAAAGCGGGTGTAGCGCGCTAATCTAAATTGTTTGTTCTCGTCCGCCGTCCGGTCGAATCGTAAAGGGCGCTTTTTAACCCGCAACACGAAATGATCTCACATAATTGAAACTTAAGGTCACTCACAAATTGGCAAGGGTCAAAAGAGCAAACGGTGCTCAAGCGCATTGCGGCCTGCGTATGCAACGGGAAGTACCCTATTACGTTACACTAAAAGACAGACGGAGATTATTATTGCAACTTTATATAGTTATGAATTAACTCTCATTTCAAGTCCCCATATTTATCACAGTTTAATTAATTTCGAAATTAGAAATAATTGATTATATCAATATAAAATTTTTTTAGAATTAAACTTTTATATGCATCGATGTGGAAACATTCCTCTTCTTTCTTTCCATATGGATTATAAAAAAGTATTCCAGAAAGCACACAAAAAACATTAAAATAACATTAAGTAATGTTGATTTTATTTGCTAAGCCTGCTATTTTAAACGTTAAAAAAAATAATATTGCATAACATTTTAATAATGTTATTTGATACATGATTTTTACAAAACATTGTTAAAATATTTTAAAAACAATCTTCAAATTATGATCAAAGTTTATCCATTGTTAATGTATAGAATGTTAAATATGACATATTTGGAAATATTATATGTTATTGAATATCGTTGTAATATATAACATGTAATGATTTCATGCTTAGTGGGATACAGTGTCTTGAAATTCGCAAATCAAGATATTGTAGTAAAAAAGTACTTAAAAATTCAAGTAAAATAGTTATTTGTAAATTTTTGCTTCAAACAGTACTTTTTGAAATACAAGAATTTAAAGTTGCAATCACAAACTACGTTCAATCTCTAGAGTTTCTCAAGTCACGATCTATTTTTAAAAATGACAAACATCCACAAGACCTATCTAACTTCAATATAATAGTGAATAGGAAAAAACACGAGAAGAGAGGGATGGTAAATTAATTATTTATATCATTTACGTATTTACTTTATATTATTTTACTTTTACCTTTTCATTTTTTATGAAATATAATTTTATAAATTTATTTCTTTAATATAATACATAATAAGATATGAAGACGCGAAGAATCTGATTATTTCCTATGTACTTATTTCTGTTGATACTTAGCTTTAATGTCGACATTAATGCGACTTATTTTCATAAGCACAAAGAATTTGATAATTATAGTTTATTTCGAAATTTAATTTTTATTTCTATCATCACTGAAAATTTTTTCTCGATCCACACTTTGGGAATCTCTAGTTTAGACAGTTATACGTCATGAGTCACGCGCGTGCGATAATATTAGTGATCGCATGACAGGTGACTGTCTAAACGTAATCTGATTGACTAGCTTAAGCCCTGTCTCAAAACCTACTGCTCCAAATTATAAAAATGTACAAATAACTATTTGTTTACTTGATTTTTCGAGAACTTTCTTGCTACAGTATTTTGATTCGCTAATTTCAGGATATGCTGTATATTTAAATGTGTGAAAGCAGTTGCGATATGACAAACAAAAAAAAATATTAAAATCTAAAGAATTTGAAATATAAGTATTTTATATTTAGAAACTGTGTACACACGCAGCAGTTCTGATTCGTTTGTCGTAAACTGTCGTGAGAGTTAACATTACATTTTGGATATTAATAATTAACTCCTTCGCTCTATAGTCCATGAATCGTGTTCAGTAAGAAAAAGCTAAAGAGTGTTTTCCGAGACGTTCTTTTTCACAATGACATTTCGTGTGACAGGCAGGACATTGGGGAGCATTTGTGCGTTTCGTCCCACGGCGACAAGTCGCGAGTTGATTCCCTCCCTCGTTTTCTCTATCCTCCCGTAACTCTTCGGCTTCGTTTTTCCTTGCAACGCGAGATTCCGCTGGCAGGCGGGTATCAGTCAAAACAGTATCACGTGGCACGAATCCGTTCATCCTGTCATGGGAAACGCGCGCAGGCGAAGCTCTCGCTCAGCGAAGACTCGGCCGTCGCCGAATCTGTCGTACTAGGCTCTTCGTTCTCCACGGAAAAAGTAAACGAAAAAAAGATTTGACGGATGTACACCGCGACTTCTAAAGGCGTCGACGACTCGGATAATAAATTACAATTGTACAAATATCATGTGCGATAATTAAAATGAATCTAAAGAGAATTCTAAAGAGCAATTCATTGAGAATGATGTTTCGCGGTAAAACTTCACGCGCGTTAGCCCTTTGCACTGAGAGAAATCGTTTGGTAGTATAGTGATCAAGTGAATTTTATAGTTACTGGTACCAAAAACTTTGTTACATTTAACAAAAAACCAAAGACTTTTTGTAATTTGTTGTACGAAAATAATTATTTGATTAAGACTACAAATTGTTTGGCCAAAACAACTATATATTTAGTAACTATCACTATAAAATTCATTTGATCACTAATCAACTAAACTTTGGTTAATTTTAAAAAACATTTCTCTCAGTGTGGGATCCAATTTTTTTTGCTTTGATAACAATTTGGGCAATTCCTATTTATTGACGTAACAGGAATTGTATGTGATGGTATATGCGGTATCTTAGAGTACTTGATGGGACGTAATATCCAGTTGGGATCCAAAAGGTTAAGGAAGCTTCGGATGAGTGGAGATACATGTAAAACGCTTCCTACAAAGAACGCTGCTTCGACAGAAAAATGCGTTTCCTTTTATCGATTGCTTCGCGACTTTTCCAACGCGCCGCGAAGGGAGAGAACGGAGCCGGGGGCCGTCGGATTCGCTGCGGTCGGATTTCCACTTTCCACCGGTCCGAGACTTGGATCGAGGCGAACAGCCGCCGACGTCAGTGAAATTGCATAAAACTGCAACGCGGAATGACACACTGATACAATTTGCGCGAGGCCGCGGTGATGGCAGAGTAGGCATCGCCATCCAAATATAAACGAGTAAACGGATCAGTCTGCCGACCGTCTGGTTATTTATCCCGCTTTTCCGAGATTATCCCGAGAACCCCCTTGGCTGACCGTTCGGCTTCGTCCCCGCAGGGCCGCATGAATGTAGAGACCGTGGAATGTGATGAATGATCCGCGCTGCTTCTTGAGGAACAACGCAGATCGCATTTTATCAAGAAGTTCGTAGACAACGCGCGCACTTATTAACGCATCGATCAAATAATATCAACAAGTCACTCTGTCGTTTTATACGTTTTTTCTGTAGAATAAAATAAATGTAATCAGAAAAGGAGTGTTAATCTTTTAAAAGCAGAGGCATTAAAAACAGAGAGAAATTTATAATTTATGTCGGCGATGATCGATGGGCATGGATAAGAGCCAAAAAGTTAAGAATTGGTGTCCGTCCACAAGAAGATAATAGTCGATCATATCTGAGAAACTAATATATCTATTTTTAAAGGCAATAAAATCTAATAATAGACAAAGGATGAGCAAATATAATCAAAGGTTACAATAACAATAATATATTAAATTCTCATATGTACTCGTATTACTCAATCACGGAAGTTTCTACATACTAGACTTTCATCAGCCGCTAAATTCATATAAAATTCATTACAATAAATTGATCAAAAATAAAAACTAACTCATATTCATGCATTATTGTGATCGGTGACGGTGTTTCCGAGTACTTTTTTCCGACAAATTCATCGGTAACGGATGTTCTTGTGTACATTTCATTTCTTCAAATTGTCCAAGAGATCGATATTATAAATCATCATTTAGATAGGTCCACACTGTTGATAGTATTATGACATATTAATCCCTGTACTTATTTTTTATTTTTACACAAGATAATGTAATACATACCAAACAAGTGATGAATAAATATGTAATTTTTTTATTTCGAGATTATTCTGCTTTATTGAGTCCGCAGCGAGAAAAATCAATTTATAATAATCTAGTATAAATTGTTAAGTGCTAATTCAGAAGATATCGAAATTGGATCGGAAATACGGCTTTTCATAGCAAATAGCATTAGAAGATAATTATATAAAGCGTACGTAAGTGGACTCGATAAGAACGACCGATTGAATCGATTGGAACGCTAAAACGTGACCGACGGCAAAATCGACAGCGATTCCATTTACGCAAGGGCCGTGCTGTACTTCGCGCCGGTAAAGGTAAGCTTATAAATACTCCGGGATTCAAAATAGACATCGGACAGTCCACGTACACATCGCAAACCGCATGGAAACGTCCGGAACTCGACGGAAATTCAAATATCTCCAGGCACGTACCTTCGTGATTTAAGACACGATGATTTAAGCTAAGAGCTCGGAGCCAATTTCTCATCGTATTTATCTCCACCGGAAATTATTTCTCGCTCTCGTTACACAATGAATATATGTAGATCTATCGCGCTCGTGCGGACGAATACGGAGGAATAATCATACCGAAGAATCATTCTGTCATGCTTTTGAAGCTTCTTTTATTCGATTAATTCTTTGCGTATGTTATCATGTATCACATATCAAATAAAATATTTGAAGCTGAAGAATCTTTCCTTTAATAATTTTTTTAAGTTCACATTTTTACATCTTTTCTTCGTGTTTCTCAATTATTTCTAAAAATTCTCTCTCCAATATTAGACAGACAGAAAGAGGAAGAAAGAGTTTTTAGAAATGTAATGAATTAAAAATTTTTTTAAAATTCCTTCTCTAATGTTGAAGAGAGTTTTTATATAATTAATAAATACAAAGAAAAGATTTAAGGAGATTTTGGCTATACAATGCCAGCTATTATTGAAATTTAAAACTTAAAATTATAAAAACTACAAATTCCTTAGATTTATTCTTTTTTTTCCTAATTAATGACAAAAAATTTATACCATAAATGCTCGAATTTTAGTTCTAAAATTAACTGCAAAAGGAATAAAAAATTTGGCTTGCAGTGGCTTATGCAGCGAAAATGACCATGTTTTGTCGCAGTTTTTGATAAACAATTTTTGAATGAGTAAAAGATCTAAAAGAACTTTTTACAAATATGAATATTTATTAGTTTTATTAGTATATGTAAAAAAATTTGCTTTATTTTCTATGTTACTTCCTCCTCAAATTTGCAAATAAGTACTATAAAACGCGATTTTATTCTATTAAGATAAAAATCAAGAGTAAAAATTAAATAACTTTTAAACTAATAAGAAACTTGTATTCAAATTGTATACAAGTACTCAAACGTAATAATAAAATAATCTATAAAATTTTTTAAGTTTTAGTAATGCTTTGAAACACATACATCCTTAAAAAATTTATTAATGATTTAAATGCTCTACTCATTATTGAATTGAGTAAATGAGTTTTAATGAATTTGTTCAGTAAATATAAATCAGTCTTTTTTCAAAGCAATAATCATTCTTATTCATCGCGGTTGTTTTTTATCAATTTCAGATACAATATGTTTTAATATTGAAAACGTCATTGAACTTCATTCTCTGATTAAAAGCACACCATAAAAATTCTAATGAGAGTTATCTGGTAAATGTATTTTTTACCTTGAAAACCAAAAAACCTTTTATGATAACGCACAGAGAGATAATTCCATTTGTATTTATTTTGATTGCCTCTCACAATATAAAATTCTAGATACCTAATATATTATAACATTAGACATATCGTTAAACCTTTTTCTCTGAATGAAGGGCACGGGGATTCCAATAAAAGTCATCTAACAGATAAGTTTTGCGTCGCGGCTACTTTCAAAGTCAGAAATTCTTTATGGCAGCTAGTCGCACACTCCCGTCCCAAATACCTCATTGGTCCCGGATACACGTTTCCAGCTGTAACTAGGACCGCTCTCGGTGTTATAAATCAAAAACGGGCCGCGTTTGTGCCACTTTTCGTTCATGAGGCGGCGCACTTTGACGGAAATTATGGTCGACCATATGTGCTGATGTGTAAAGGCGCGTAGAGATCACTGAAATGCGAACAAAGGCGTGATGACGTTCTCGTTAAAGTCGCTTGTTTGACGAGTATCTATGAATATAAAGACGAAAAGATATTAATATCTTCGAAATGATCTCTTTGAAGTTCATAAAAAGTCAGGTTTTAATTACAGAACTTGTAATTGTTCTGATTTTTAAATTTTATTTTGTTGTTAAAATATTTCTTGCCAATGACTAATTCCTAATACTTTAGTATAATATCTAATTAAAAAGTAAAATTGTGTGTGTATAAAGATAAAATTCTTCAATTTTTATCTTCTTTTTTAAAATATATTTTCATTTACTTCTTAATTAAAATATAATATATCAAAATGATGGTCTTAATTTCTCAATATAATATCTAAATTAGAAAAATGTCGAATTAAAGTCTTTAATTATTTATCTTCTTGAAGCTTATCATAAAATGCAAAAAGTTTTAATTGCTTTCTTTAAGAGACGATTCTACTGCACAGTATTAGTAGTGATAAAATCATTTCAATCTAATCATTTTATAGTTTTATAATTTTATAAAATTTTTAATACGATACATAAATATATTTGCCTCCTATATTTATCCTATATTTGTATTATATCTAAGAAATACGTCTATATTATTCACGTATTATTTACATATGTTTACGAATCTTTTTCAATGAGGTAATACAAGTAATATAAATTATTACAAATTGATTAATATGATAGAGAAAAAAGTAAGTAGCAGATTATTATAAGATTATTAGTATATCTGACTTAAATATTGATAAAATAAAAACATAATATTAAAAATTAAAAAACGAAATGTATTTTTCACTATTTCTGAATCTTTTATAGGCCATATATTTTTGTTTTTATAGACGATACCTAAAACTCATTTTATATAATTTCAGGATTAAATAGTAATTATGAAGTTAAAAGTTAAATAATAAAGTTAAAAAGTTAAAAAGTTAATAACTTTTAACTTTATTTTGTTCATTTGAAATAAGTTAATTTTTAATTTCAACTAGTTATTTTTAAAATATAAACTTTCTTATTAATTTTTTTTTACATTAAAATTTGTTTTTATTTCCCTGAATGCTATGTTTATCTACTTATAGTTCTTACATTTATTAATAATTTTTCACAAATGTAAAAGAAAAAAATATATTCCCATATAGAAACAATATTTCTTTGTTATGTCATATATAATTAATTTACAAATAAAATATTAAATTTATTTTGATGATTTATATTGTAATTATTTTGTTATTAAGTTTTAGAGTATTTTTTTTTAATTATAACATTCCAATTAATATTAATAAGGTTTTGTAAATTAACTTAATCAACTTAATTTTTAACTTAGGTTAATTTAATCTTAATGCAACATTTACCTGAGTTAGTTTTTTGTTTATACAATTTTTTACGTAATTGAATTTCCAAGTCATTAACTTCAACTTAATTTAGTTTAAAAAATATATCAACTTACCCAACCCCTTGTATAAATGACATTGTACACATGTAATGTCGATTATTTATATTTTACACGTAAACATCCAACCCTGATATTTATTTTAAGCAGGGTTGGGCGTTTACGCATAAAATATAATAAACAATTTATGTCACATATATATATAATATAAACTATTTATTATGTTTAATGTTATTATATTAAATTATGTTTAAATTATATTCCGAAAAAATTAGATTTTGTTTTTTTATTTTCAATATTATACTTATATTTTTATTCTATCAAATTGTATTAAAGTCAAATATAATAATAATTTACAATGTTTGTATTGTCTACATGAAAAAGATTCGTATAAACATAACATAAATAATCTATGCAAAAATAATTTTGAAAGGTACAGCACAACCCTCTAAGCAATAATCCTCATTTCTTGCGTAATTTTATTTTTCCCGTTTTATCATCTGCGATTCTTTTTAACCAACTGTTTCTTATTTCAGACAAGGGCGTCGGTGCGCGTGATGAATTTTCCAAGTCTGGTAACATCGTAATTCGTCGACGGCGGTCTCTTGTCGATCAACCGTCGGTGAACGCATCTTCCGAACGAATCGATATCACTTGGCGTCGCTCGGCGACAGGACGCCGTCACGTGTTACACGTGTATCCACTCGTGTTCGCGTGCACGCTCGGAGCGCAGTTGCATCAGAAATGGCAGAAATGTAGAAGCGGCAGAAGCTGTCGCGAACGTCACGTCGAGTTCTCTGCGAAACGAATCATTCACGTTCCTAGTTCTACCTCGCTAGCAGATCGCAACGATGACTTCCGCCGGTGAGTATGATTTACTCCGATAACAATGTCGTCATACAACGATGCATTGTGTGACAATCGACGTGATTTGTTTACTAGCGCACAACGACAATAACGAAATTAATTAATTACATGTCATTAATGGAAGGATGCAGAATCGCGTGACAATCGAGTCGTTGCTCCGCGTAATGTCGCGGTATATATACTTGATTTTGTCACTTGGTAATTGATCCCAGCAAGTGCGGACGCAGACATGCCGGTATCAGTGACGTAATTATCTAGGCGCGCATTTGAAGCAATAACACGTTGATAATTTTGATAATTGTTAACGCATATGATAAACGTGCAGAGATTTACGAGATTATGAGAAATTTTTAACTTCACATTTGTAATATCATCGTTATCCTACCCAGACAGCACACAATGCTTATAAAATATATTTACAAAATATTTATAATATTTATTAGAATACTTTGAAAATATTTTATAAATATTTTTATGGTCTTAAATTAAAAAATATTTAGTCTATATCTTAGGACAAAACTAATACATATCTTATACAAAATAATACAATATTTATCATAATATTTTGATAAATATTTATATATACTTGTTATAAATATTGGGTGCTGTCTGGATAAATCTGTTGTTTATCTTTTTTTTATTATTTGGCCAACAAATTCAGAGCTGCGCCCTCTCCCTCATCGCATTGTGTTTTAATCAGGGATAAACATTCACGCATAAAATATGAATAATCTACATTATGTGTATACATTATTATAAATTATGTAAACTATACTTTACATCTATGTATACATATAGAAGATTTTGTATCAGAAATAGTAAAAATTATATTCCGTTTTTTAATTTCTAATATTTATATATTTTATCAATACTAAAGTCAAATATACAAGTTTGTAACTTAATTGCTTTTTCTATATTGAATTATCTGATTTATAATAATTTACATTCCTAGCAAATGAATCGAAATGGATAGAAATAAACTTATTTCGAATTCACACTTATTCAAATTTTTCGAATTCATTTAAATTCATTTAAATCTAAAAATAATATAATGGGAACATGAATTTATCCGAATTCAAAATGACTAATAGCGCATTTCATAATATTTCAATCCATTTGAGACTATTTGAATTCAAAAATACTCCAGAACTCTAAAGCACGAGTTCAGATAAATTAAAATTAATTGCAATGTTTAATTTATTTGAATTTATTTTTGTTTGCTGGGTTGCTTGAATTGTTTTCATGAAAAAGATCCGTCGTGTAAACATAACATTAAACAATACGTAAATAATTCATGTAAACGTGATCTTAGACATCACGGCACAACCCTGGTTTTAGTTGCATTTGTGACATTTAAGGAACTAGAAGCTGCGAATTGTTCGTTAAAAAAAGGAAAAAAATAAAGTGTTTTATCATCCAAAAATCGACATATATTCATAGAAGCATCGCTCTATACGAAAATCAAGAGAGATCGTTCGCTCAGAATATTCTTTGCTTTTAGCAAAATATCGTGCATACACGTGAATGTTTGGTTATGCGCGTACGCGTTCAGCTTAGGTTAAACTGCGCTTCTTCCGTGGCAAATATTTGGTTATGTTCCGCAGCGAATGTTTGGTTATGCGCGTACGTACGTGTTCAGTTTAAGTTAGCTGCTCTTCTTTCGCAGCAAGAGTTTGCGCGATCGAGTTTCCCCCGGTCGGTCGGGCGAGAGGCGGGAAGTACATTACAGCTGAACGGACAGTACGGGAGTTACGAAACAGGCTTATCTGTCCGAGATGGCGCTCGTGTTTTGTTTTTGGCGGGAAGTCGCGCGGCAATCTCTGGTTCATTGTCGGCGTGTCGTTCCCGCTTTGTTGAGCTTGAAAAAGATTGAGTATCGGCGACTCCGAGCTACATTTTCGCCAAGAGCCGACCCTGCGTTCGAACTGCGTCGGCTCCCATGTGCGTTGCTATTTGATCCACAGTGATTTGGACGTCAGCTGGTTTCAAATTACGAACGAGTGAACGATCGCACGATAATTCTGTTGGTGAGTGACGAAATGTTGACTGAGAATTGACGTGTAATTATTTACTTGTCTAATTAATCGCTGGGAATGACTCTGTTAAATCGTAATATATTTCGTTATTTTTCCCTAATGTATGCAAAAAATAATAAAAGACATAATAAAGTAATAGTAAAATAAACAATAAGGTACTAATAAAAGAAATAGCATTTTACTAAATTATTTGTGTTAAATAATGATAATTTTATTTTGTTGCATTATTGCTTTACTTGTTATTCTGCGCAAATGCTCTTGACCTTCCAACTTTAATAATAGGTTTATTCTAAAACAATTACAGTTAATATTCCCTGCTCATGAAGCATGTGCTTAAAGTATAATCCAAAATTCAATAAATTTAGATTTATTCCAAGAAATGTGGATAAATAGTAATAAAAAAATTTTTTTATTTTAAATGTTTCAACAATTAAAAAGCATCACAAATTATACTTTTAGCAAATAATAGACTTTTCTTATATAATCATTATAAAAAAATAATAAATAAATCTAGTGCCAGATGAATCAGTGCTACTCTTATCTAAGAACGTTTCACAAGCAGTAACTATGGGTGTGGTCAAGTTGATGCTACAAATGTTTAAAAGCATTCTTTGATTGGTCAATTAATAAAATTCTTTGTCCTGAATCAAATGCTTTGAAGCATTTATTGTCAAATTGACTGCATCCTATATCTATACCATTTATAGTGTCAAATTGACTGCATCCTATATCTATACCATTTATAGTGTCAAATTGACTGCATTCTATATCTATATCATTTATAGTGTCAAATTGACTGCATCCTATATCTATACCATTTATAGTGTCAAATTGACTGCATCCTATATCTATACCATATTCAATTACTGCGACACATAGAAGTCGATGAATCATGNATTCAATTACTGCGACACATAGAAGTCGATGAATCATGATACTAACATACAAAATTGTTTACATTTCAGAAACGGTTAAGCTTTTGACTTGTTTATTAAGGTTTTTTTACTCAGTACTATGTCATGTAAATGTCAAATGTTGTTTTTAACATCCTATATAAAGGAGAAGCTTTACTAATATAGAGAATGTGTATTATACTCATTATTTAGTAAGGACATATAATACTCTTTTAGCATATTATTACTTTAGTTAAGTGATATTGTATTTAAGAATCTTCTATCTTATTGATAAATTCATTCCAAGAAAGTAATTATCTTATTTAAAGTATACTGTTACTATTTGCATTATATGTACATCATGTTACACCATAGTTCTTATCGAGTCGAGCTGATCCTCAGTCTGTCTTCAGTATTAGGTGAAGTGAAGTCGAGCATATTGTTTGTTCAGGTAAAGCAGCTCTCGAAAACTTCATCAAGATGTCTGGCTCCATTGGCAAACTCTACAAACGTCCCTTCACTGTATGCGTGGAGGGCAACATAGGAAGTGGTAAAACGACATTTTTAAGTCATTTTAAGAAATTTGACAATGTTACTGTACTAGAAGAGCCGGTCGAGCTCTGGCGTGACGTGTCTGGAACTAATCTACTGGTGAGAAAGATAATATTTCTATTAAATTAAAACTTTGAAGATAATCTAATAAAAATATATTTAATGCTTTTGTTATTAAATGTTACTTATTTATAAAAACTTACAATGATGAGTAAATATCATTAAATATTATATGGATAATATTAATGATTTTATTTCATTTCCTACAAAAACTTGAGACATTAAAAAATGTCTGAAGTTTTTGTAGGATCACTGCACCAGTCGCTAAACATTTATCAGTAAGTGTAAAAAAAATATTAAAATAAGATTTTAAAATAAAATTGCAAATTAATTAATATTTTTTAGATTTAATTTTCATACAGATTTGATTAAAATATTTTTTTACTGAAAATGTAATTATATGATTTTTATTTGTTCATTGACTGGTAGTGATTCTACATCAGGCAAACCTATAACAGTAAAAAAAATAATTACATTAATATCTTACAACTATATTAATGGGCATATTTTAATTTAATATAATTTAATATAAAATATTGCATTACAGGAACTAATGTATAAAGAACCGTCTCGTTATGCCTTTTTATTCCAATCATATGTACAATTGACTATGCTCCAATTGCACACTTGTAAGACTCCGTCGCCGTACAAAATTATGGAGAGATCCGTATACAGCGCAATGTGCTTCGTCGAAAATTTAAAACGCAGACATGTACTACGTGATGTTGAGGTAAATGTCTTAGAAGACTGGTACGATTGGTGTTTGAAAAATGCCAATAATATAGAAACTGATTTAATAGGTGCGTATATGATTTATGGATTTTGTGAGAAATTATTACAATTGAGGAAATATCTATTAAAATTATTTCTCTTTATTTATGTTGCTAAATAGTATATTTGAGGACAACACCTGAGATCGTATACGAGAGAATGAAACAACGAGGTCGAAAGGAGGAGAACGCTGTTTCACTGGAATATCTGAAGCAAATCCATCAAATCCATGATGACTGGCTCTATCATCAAACTCTAAAACCGGTGCCATCGCCAATTATAACCATAAATGGTGATCGAGAACTCAATGAAATGGTGGAAGAATTTGATAAATGTAAAAATGAAATCTTCAGCAAAGTGATAGACGATAGCGATGTAAATAATAAGATGATTACAGTATCGACAAATCACGTGCTACCTGAAATTAAAGCTGTCTCAGATTAAATCGTACAATTAAAAAAAAACAAAGTTATAATTAATTTAAATATGATTGCACGTGTCATGCATTTGTCATTAATTAATTATTGCATACAACTATGTACACTGTGTTATTTTAATTCCACTGATCGCATTTACTATTTTTATCATATATTTATTTCTTTTTATATCAAATTTGTAGTGTGTTAAACGTAATAATCGTAAATTACGCTAATTACGATACGCAAACGTAATTAATCAAATATTTCACATTAAAGGATTAATTTTACATTCTGCCGAAAATTTAAATGACAAAATTAATATAATTTAAATTATTGCCGAGAACCAAATTATTTTTTTATGTCTAACTCGATACACATTTAATTAAATTGTTTATCAATTTATTAATATTTTAATTTAATGCATTTAAACAAATTCTCTTTTTGTAACGTACTAGATGTAATAGGATTTTTTATTATTAGTACAAAATAGCATTAGTTTTGAAGAAAAATATCATTAGATGGTATGAATATCTATGGAGATATTGCATAACGGGTGATAAATTATTATATGTTAGAGACGTGCAAACGTGATTATATTAAAATATTGAATATATATGTTTTAATATAATATAAAAATTTTGTATTCTTTTTTTTGTAAAGCTGTTTTGGAAAAAAGGAATTATAAAAATATATGGAATATATATTAATTTATCTTTAAAAAAATGTAAGATTTAAAAAAATATGATAAAAGAAAAAAGGAAGAGATAAATATATTTATTACAGACCGTACCACTTAACTTTTAAACATCGCTAGATTTGAATGTGTAACATTAAGCGTGTATGATTCGAATGGACTTGTATAACTGAAAGAAATACATATTATTTGAAGAATTTCATGTTTATTCTTGCTAGATTTTACAAAACAAAAATTTTACAAATGGATTAGAGATAAATAAAAAAAAATATGTGTATATACATACACATTACAATATTATGTGTAAACGTGTGTATCGCGCAAAGTGACGCTACAGATAATACATTCGTACATAACGTATTATTAACCTGATCATGTACATTGTACTTAAAACGCAATCTCATTGCGACTCCGTCCAATGCCAAATCGTATACTGAATGCGAATCAAATCCAGTTAGCAATATTCTTTCAGCCAATCTGACATGTTAAATAAATATAAACGATTGTTGGAATCGATATATCGTGTGTCTGTAAACTACGCGCTAAGATATGTATAAAAATGAAATGCTACCTAGAGTAAAAAAAATCACAATCGTCATGTAAACGTATGTACAAATATTAGATAGAGATTTTTATACGCCGTGCTCAACTAAGATGGATTCTTGCGAGCTGCGACTAATCGCTCGACGCAGTCGTACTCCTGACAAGACCACAGTATACTAATTAACGTGCCCAGTTGGGCATCCCGTGTATTTGCTTGCT
Source organism: Solenopsis fugax (assembly GCA_003595255.1). Lineage (NCBI taxonomy): Eukaryota > Metazoa > Arthropoda > Insecta > Hymenoptera > Formicidae > Solenopsis > Solenopsis fugax. Next base: position 31,179 of record QKQZ01018359.1, read on the forward strand.
TCCAGTCAAGCAGTAGTTGATAAATTACCTAAAATCATAGAGAATTAGCAAAACTCGCTCATTATTTATACGTATTTATAAGAAATTTGTAAATTTCGTATAAAACATTTAAGTACATAAATAATACTTGATGTTTTATTGATAGCAATCGATCTTCAACCGATTGAATTTCAAATATTTTCTTGCTTAAACAAGATTACAGTCTGATTATCGCAAAGATCTGATGAATTATCCGGAATGAAATATTTGATTCTAGGGATTCGATATTCACCTCATCGATACCCTTATGCCTATAATTTTCCTCGAGCTGGTCGATCTGTCCGTCGGAGTATGAGAGTCTCCTCGCAATATCCCGCCATCCGTGTCCAACATGTGTCTTAATAACAAGTATGTCATCGAACCTGAGCTCCTCCTCGCACGTGCTCAGCTCCTCCACGTTCTGGGGCATTGGTCGATACTTGGGTTTTGAAGCCGTCTCGGATTGTGCGACGTTATTGCTCGCCAGGTACTGATTTACATTGCATATGTAGCTCGTGCGCGAACCGATCTTCACTCCATTGGAGTTGACTATATTGTAATTTACGATGTTCGAGCCTTGTGCTGAAAATTAATGTCAAGAATTATTAAAGAAATTTCTGTAAGATCCCACAGTAACTGAACATATCTGATATAAAACTTATTAATCTAAAATGGGTTTTTTTATAATGTTGAAATTTAATTGTAATTTTTTAAAATAAAATTTCTTTAAAATTAATTTCTTTAAGATTTATAAAGTTGAGATTTATAAAATTTATAAGATTATTTTACAGATAAAAATTTAAAAAATAAATTTATTACACAACTTGGTTAAAGATTTTATTTTGATAACGTTCTTAAACTTTTTTTTTCCATATATTGGTCAAGATAATACTTTTTGTATTTATTTTATAAATAATAAAAAAATTAAGTTAAGAACAAGAGCAAGCATTTAAGACATTATAGACAAACGTTTAAATTGTCCTAATATTGGTTCATTCAGATGCTCTCTTCACAAGTTCTTATTATTTTATTATAATTTAAAATTTTTTCGTATTTTTATATGTCAATAATTAAATATTTCATATTTCTTTAATACTTCATATTTCAGTTAATTATATAATTAAATCATCTTACAGAGGAAATCCTTATAAAAATTCATTAATCTCGATTTTGTATCATTACACATATCCGATTACTGAGACATTTACCTTAATATCGCAAATTATATTTGCTTAAAAAGTGCTGTAACGAAACCTTATCGCGACGTAAATCTGTCGCATTCATTAAACATTTGCATTAAATATTCACTATCTTGAATACATTTCAATTGATCATTAGATATAATTACAAAAATTTGCTTCTGGATAGTTATCGTGTAACTAAGGCGTCTAGATAACGAGCTCTAATTTTCTGGTATCATCGTTCACAATCTTTTTCAAAATTGCAACTATATCATGTGTCACGTCGTATTAGTTATTCTATCACGCTACATAATCCCGTTTGAAGCGGCGAAGAATTAACATGATAATTTTGTCATTTCGACCAAATTTCGGCGGAATTTTGTCGAAATGATAAAAAGTAAAAAATTTCACAATATGAGTTCTCGAATCGTCGGCGAATCTCCCACATCATTGTACTGAAATCATAGGTGCGAATTAAAAAATTACAAATATTTCTTCGTGAACAGAATAATATATACTGTTTTTCTCCCGAATCAAGCGCCAAAATACACAACAGCTAAAAATGGTACCTGGTATCCTTTCCTTTTAATACTTTTGCAAATAGAAATTTGCGCGCAACTTGGTATTCCCCGTGTTTACGCGTTTGATCGTGATAACATGATCTTATGTACACACGTGTCTCAGTCTTAACAATATTTATAATAGGGAGCGGCATATTTTCGTTCAATTTAACTCGATTTTGATAAAATTGCTATATCTGTGAAAATTTCTCCTCTCTCTTTCTCTCTGATAATGCTTTGCGTTGAAAATTACATCGTTTGTTACTATAATAACGTTCTTATTACCACTTACAATATTTGCTATATTTCGGTTTCGTTTTCGTCCTTGGTCGTTTGTACTCCTTCGACTCGCTCGTCGACCTCGTGTCGCCGGGATCTTCCGGTTTTGTACAGAAATCAGTGGGTGTTGTTGGCCTCGCGCCGTTCGGCGTCGATTTTTTATTCTGCATCGACGTCACGTCGTCCTGCTCCTTTTCTTCCGGAGTGGCAGGCATCGACTTCGACTGCGTTTTCGTCAATTCTTCGTCCGCGGTCGATGGAAGCTTGTGCGTGTAACTTCCGATCCCAGTCCGCGGCGGATCTGGTTTTGCGTCTGTCGTCAACATATCGTGAAACCGGCGCGATAGTTGGGACAGAATCGGCATTTTCTTAAATGCTCGATGTACCTGCAAATAACATCTTAACGTTACGATGATGTTCTAAAATTCTTTGGAATAATAATGCTTGGAAAGATCAGGTGATCGAATAGTTCGGACAGTTCAAATCTTAAAATCAAACGTCAAATATTTTGAAGAAAAGATTCGATTAAACCAATATTGCGTTTCAAGTATGCATTGGAAACAAAAAAGCAGTTTCTCACGAGTCTTTTCTTTTCAACATTTATTTTTTATAATTTTTTAAAATTTAGGTCCAAACTATAATAATTTCGAACTTTCGAATCCGAAGTGAGTTCAAAGAGTTCGAATGCACTTTCAATTCGAAAGGTTCGAACTATCCAGTAAACGAAAGTTAATTGAAATGAATAGAAATGAATTTATTTCGATATTTTCAAATTCGCGCTTCAGATTTTTCGAATCTATTTGAATCCAAAAATAATATAATGGGGACATGAATCCATCCGAATTCAAAATGATGAATACCGCATTTCGTATTTCAATTCGTTTCAGTCCATTTGAATCCAAAAATACTCAGGGACTCTAAAACGCGAACTCAGATAAATTAAAATAAATTACAATTTTTATTTAAATTTATTTTTATTTGCTTAGTATTTGGCATTCGTAAGATTTGAACTATTCAGTCACCTGACGTTTCCAAGCACTAGTTACGACATCTGTATACAGAGCATCGTAATAAAATCTTGCTGTACGGATGTTAAATAAAAGGAAAAGTCACCTTACGTATTTTTTTAAATTTAATTTACATTGTCTAAAATTAAAAAAATACACAACGTTTAAGACACGCGGTATAGATTATCGCTTTTAAGCTTCGCATTCATTTCGCACTATACGCGATTTCTCAATGCCGCGACTAACGTCAAAGCAGACATTCCTCACATTATTTCTCGTTAAGTAGATGCTGTCAGTATAACCAGGTGTATCATTTTCCTTAGAGACAGACGTTTATTGTCTCGCACTCTCACATTATCATAACGAACAGTACGATGATAAAACATAGGCAGCTACGGATGCGTAAAAAAGACATTTCACTTAACACTTTTGTGAAATGTCTTCATGAAAATACCAAATCCGCGCAACCTTTTAGGAAAATTACTTTATTTTTTCCTCCAAGTATATTTTTTTTTATTCAAGTTTAACAGTTCTTTAATTTGATAGTATACATTTCAAACTTTTTTTTAATTAATAAATCATAGTAACGAAAACTGGAACGGTATCTGTCAGAAATAAGCTCCACTTTAATCGAGAATGAATAAATCTTTTTTACTCCCACGGACATGCCATTACCGTAATTATGCGATTCTGAAATTAACGATCCACTTATACCCACGTACTTCCGGCGCTATTGTCAGATACATACAACAAACACATTATTCGTTTGCACAATGTTCTTCGAGAATAAGTTCCGTTCTGCAGAAAAAAATTAGTAATATGCACTGAGAAAAATCTCTCGGAAAAAATCAATATAATATTGTAGACTTTATTTTGTC
>QKQZ01018360.1:0-20785 GCA_003595255.1 Solenopsis fugax
AAATTTATGAAATAAATTTCATAAGTTTTATATTTATGAAACAATCATAAAATATTCATGAATAAATGAATATTTGTGAAATAATTAATAAAATATTCATAAATAAATATATTTGAAAACCTAAAGTTTTGAATAAGTATATGAATGAATATTTTTTTAATGCGGAAATTGTGAATAAATAAATTTATAGNAAATTGTGAATAAATAAATTTATAGCCCAATTACGCATTTTACGCATTCATCGGGCATACTAGTTTTCACGTGTCAATGTATGTTCTCTTATCATTAAAAAATTCTTTGAAAATTCCAGGTTTTTCTCAGTTCTTCTCAATTCTTCTAAATACCCTGTTAACTTACCCAAATCTGGATTTAGGTTAGGTTCAAGCGCATTATCTCCACTACCGGCTTCTGCCCTTTCAGACAAAATACTTGGCTTGGAGGAAGAGGCACTCTTGACATCTCTTTCAAGTTTTGACATGCATTGTCTAGGTCCGTCTCTCGATACATATCGCGTGATTAGATCTATCGTGACCGGTCGTGCCGCTGACACGAGCAAACGACATTGAAACATATTTGATATCGGTCACCGCATTAGTGTCAAGCAATTTCGGATCGGCAAATACCTCATGTATTTTTGCTAAGAAACATCCTTAATAATTGTTGAAAATCTTTCATCCAACAGACATGTGTTCTTCAATGTTCTTGTTGGTGAAAACTGCGAATGACTGCGAACACCTGCAACTGCCTGCAACCACCTGCAACTCCTGAGCGCGGCCATCTTTAAATCTAATGATCTAAACGCCTCTAGGTATATCGGCGAGAACTACGTAGCCACGTTTGTTGAATCTTCCAGATGGATAATGATTCTGATTCTGTTCTATTCCGTTCAATAATAATATTAATAAAGTAACATCAAACCCACTTTAGACGACCTATAATTCAGTATCAGAGTCCAAGAGACTATTTTATTTATGTACGGTGTAGTACGAAAAAGAGAATCAAAGTGTCAGACCACAGATTTAAATAAAATATACATATATTAAATGCACATGTACGTATATGCTGTGCGTGTATGTATGTATGTACAAACATACAATTTCACATATTATACATATATTTTTAAATAATATATAAAATATATACTAAAATACTCTCATACATTAAAATACACATTACAGAAAGATATGAGATTTTGATCCTCACATCGTGTAAAGTGATCTTTAAAAAATAATTGAAAGGTTTTCCTATAAAAACCAAACAAGTCCATTTTTTAAATCTGGATTTTATAGCATCAAATCATTCTCTTTTAGTAACATCTCATCAAAAACAACTTTGTTTCAGCAAAAATTAAGCAGAAAATGAAAAATACATGTAAAGATAAGGAAATATAAATTTTCTGCGAGTCACAAAACAAAACAGAGAATTTTTAATTTTTTTTAAAAATGGTTTTTAAAATATATCAATCAAAGCCTAAAATTTTATTTTTATCTTTACTACATATCTAGAGAAAAATTTCTATTTACAAAGAGAAATATAAAAGAATTCTTTTTGTTAAGAGCAATTTATAAAATTGTGTAATAAAAATAAAATTATTATTTTATACTTTAAATAATATTATCTTCTTCACCTTTATTATTATTAATGTTAGAAAAAAAAGGAAATGTAAGATTATAAAAATAAAGAAATATCTAAAAGTAACTAAAATATAACTATAAAAATAACTAAAATATAAAATATATGCTATAACTAAGAATAAAACATAATTATATATAATTGAAAGTGGTCTTGATGATTGTCTTTGATTTATTGGCTTAAGCCAATAGCACTTACATATAGCAATAGCAAATCTGATAAATTGCGTTGTTTCTGCATGAGTCAGTTTTAATGATACACAGGAAAACATATAAAAACGAATCCGTATACGCGGTATACATAATACGATTTGCAATTCATCGAGTCGCGATGCGGCGCGGGAGAAAAAGAGGACGGGCGGAAAACGCGAGGAAGACGGAGCGCGTGAGGCGTTTGTATATGAACAAATACTCTTTATTATCTTAAAATGGTTAAACGCTTATATTAAATATAAAGGCGGCAAGGTAATGCGCTTTGATTTACATCAATATACAATTCAGGGAATGACATATCACACACCACACTACATCTCGGGACAGTCCACGTTTCCTTCTCAAAGTCGTGAAGACACAATTCGTGGAAAGATTGCTGCCCACGCTCGCAAGATTCACTCGCTCACGCACGCTCACTCGTATCACGCGCACGCAGATCTTATTGTGTATTGGGAATCCTTAATGCGTTATGTCTCTTTACAGCGGAACTATTATGGTGAAGTGACACGTGCCTCTGCGCTTTACGTTATGTAATTTTTTAAGTACATTAATTACGCATTAAGAACACTTTGATTTTCCAGTATCTGAATATCAAAACAACGTAAACGAACTAGCGGAATGTTGTTCGTGAGCGACCTCGACCAAACTCCGATTATTTACATTCGACAATCAAATCAATGTATCAAGTAATACTTGCTCAATTTAACGTGAGTCATTTTTTTTATAGCGGCGCTTTGGAAAAAAAACGAAGAGATCAAAGAAGATTAATTATACAATCGGACTTTTTTTACCGTGGACAATTAATCACCGATTGTTTGTCAATATAATTAGATTGTTTGTCCTACAATTATAACTTCAGTTCGCAAGTGCGAATCCATACATCCCGTATATACGGATTTTCTTCCTTTACGGAAATTCGTAATCTATTAATTCTATTAATTTTGTAAATCAACGCTTTTGATATAATTTCTTTATGTTCCTTTTTCTATCTAAAACCTTGGTGTTTTCATCAAAAATTTGAAAATTTATCTGGTTCTCTTTCTTGTTCTCTTCTGCAACATTATAATAATTGGTATAAAAGAAAAGTTTTTTCAAATTTAAATAACTTAAATATATAATGCAATGAATTAAAAATTTATTGAGTTGAAATTTAACATCCAAACGTTTCAACTCCGGGATTGAATGTTAAATTTCGACTTAATAAATTTTTACATACACACAACTATCATGTGTTGGCTCTCGTTAGTTCATAATTCATATGGTAAAAAAAATTTGATTATATAATTTGTCATCTCCAATCTCATTATTTTTTTCAGCGATAAAAAAATTACGATTTGGTCAAAGTCAGTCTCAATGGTAAGACAAGGGCAAGTGCGTAGCTTGCCACATGACCGTTGCGTGCCCCTCCTGCATAGTTATTGTTCGCAACACGGTCGATTATCTCTCATCAATCCAGCTGCGTTTTACGCATTAAGTGGTTTAATTCCATAAAATCGTTGTGTGTAATACGGCACGATGTTGGGAGACATACGTTCTAACGGAGAGTTTGACTAGGCAACTCCGACGTGCGTTATCATTCCGATATATTGTTATGTGTATTTTTTTCCTCTCCTTCTCCCTCTCACCCCTTTTTATTACGCAAGTCTTCGCGTGAAATATCAAACTGGCTAATCGTTTTGCGTTGTGAAATCGGATAAGCGATTACAAAAAATTATTTTGTTTAATTATATTGAACTAAACAATGTATTTCTTATAGATTTTTGAATGCTGAAAGCGATATCGCAATCCATGTCAAATTTCCGAAATAATTAAAGTTTAATATGTGCAAAAAATGACTTTTTATTTGAATTTTTTGTAAATTAAATTAACTTAAAATTCTGATCAGAAGTCATGAATATATTATTACACAATAAAGAATCCAAGTATCGCCGTCACTGTAATCATAAGATAAAGAAAGAGAAACATAACCGAACTTAAAGCGATGCTGGACAAGTCTCTATACGCGATTATTTTTTGGACACTCCGATCTTTTAATTGGCTTTACAGATTACAAAATTCTTTTCCATAATTAAAGTAGTGACAAGAACATACATTGGAAACTACAATTTAAAAACGAAAATTGATTGAAAAATTATAGTTTATCGGCTTCTGCAGCTGACTCGTGACAACACATATGTTACAGACTTCTATGTAAACCTAGACTGCATGCTACCTCTTACCAGACTCTATTATTTTTTATAACTGGTAGATTTCGGCTGGGGCGCACCAGTGTGCCACCTATCGAGCTGGTGCAGTGGGTACACCCCTGCGATGTTGTACTGAATATTTCGAGTTCCACCACGGCAATGTGTATTCGTCGGTCGAACACGAGACAATATCAATTTCACACGAATTATCGTTACCGATTATACCAACTGGCTCCGACTATTTTGTCAGAGCCACTTTGTGTACACCCAATATGCACTTGTGTGGCATATTGAGCCCAGACAAATTACGCGACATCGGTGAGGGACTGCACTATTTGACCAGCCGAATACAAAGTTGCATCGACACCTGACATGTGCAATCGGCCCCAGTCAAAATCGCTATAAATAAATGTGGAAAACTATAAATAGGAATTTTGTGTGTGTGTGTGTATGTAAAATCTAATATATATACACAATATATAAACAAATGCATAAAAACAAATACCTAACATTCTTTGTGCTATTTCGCACATGCGCTCTGTCTCGGGTACGCGTACATAAGAAGTTCGCAGTCTAGGGTTAAATTGAAGTCTGTGCAATATGTGCCTAATATAAAAGTTTTAGACTTTGTACGTATGAAATAAGTAGTTTCCAGCACATGAATTAAACGAAAGAACAATACGGCGCTTGCATAATGATTCTAAAAACTTTAGTATGAGAGAAATAAGTGTCTGAAAATTGTTTATTTAAATTTGCACGCGGAATTGATGCGAAGAGCAGTAATTGTGTTGATGGTAGTTGAGAGATCTTGCATTAGATGGCGCTGAAATCGAAGACAAAGCCAAGATTATGTTTTCATGAGTGCGCTTGACAAAGAGCGTTAACCTATTCCCTTTACTCTTCGCCCCGCGCGCGACCACGTGCCACTCGACTCTCTGTCGAAGAAAAATCTGTAATATCGACGTTGAGTGAGTTTGTCTGTCACTCCAGCATCGCCTTAACAAAATAAAATCAAGTATCGCATCCGGTTACAAAGCATTACGTCGTTTTCACATTTTATAATTTTGTGCTTTCTTTATTCAAAAAATATTCGAGAAAAGGATATATAAATATAAAATTACTATTGGCGATGGTTTCTAATACTATTGATATGGTACGTGCACCAATATTTTGCAACAAAAGATATAGCAGAACCTGAAAGATCGGCTGAAAACGAAAGGTGCTGATACCGTACGTCCCTACTGTATATTCTTATACTATCATATACATATATACATATATATTAGGTGTGCAAATTAATTTTTGGCTTTTTTAAAGAAAATACGTTGTTTATAAAGAAAAAACGAATAATTTTTCAATCTTTGAAATAGTTTCCGTCATTTTTTATACTTTTGCCATTTTTTTGATAATTGGCGGTTACAGAAAGGTTTCCGGTTTAGTTCAGAGCGTTATCATCCTGGAAATTAAAATGGCTATCCCGAAATTTTTGAAAATACTTTTTATACATGCTATAAGACACAGCATTTTTATTTAAGGCCGAGCAAATAATTTCTTAGCCTTGCAGGCATTTTTCTTCAGATGAAATACGAAAACGAGACAGTGCCTCAGATGCTGCTTTTCGAACGATATTGCTTTCACTACTATTTTTTTTATTGTATCGACAATGCCGTTTTAAAACTGAAGGATAGTGCTTTAAAATACGACAAAAATACTATACGACGATTATACGACAAAAATTTTTAATTTGAATAGGTGCTGTAGTTAATTAAATGTAGGGACCAAGAATTAATTTGCACACCTAATAATAGATTCCGCTAAATGTGTGTGTGTGTGTGTGTGTGTGTACATTTAGCGGAATTTATTATGATGAATTATACTACAATGTGTATCGTTTTTTTCATCGTATGTAGCTACAAACTACAAATTATAAGTATATACTATTTCATCGCGGAAAATTTAATATCTTATAAAAATTCTAAATTGAAATTCTCCATACCACATGATTAAAAAAAAAGATATCGAAATTTTTAAAATGCATTTTATAGATAAAAAATACATTCATGTTATCTGATCGGAATTTCAAGATAACGTTAATCTTTTCCACAAAAAGTTTCAAATAAAATCATTTTTGTACATTAAACATTAATTATTTCAGAAACCTAACTGCTGGTGAAATTTGGTTTGTGGCATCTAAAAATCTATAAAAAATACTTTGTCGTGTTCAAAATAATTTTTGACTGTAAACTAATGTTACCGACGATGGCCAAGTGTTACACAGCGTTCTGTGAAAATCTATTTCTAGCTGTAAGTCCACGTAAATATAATCCTAGCGATATTCTTTCTTGTCCTTAATTAAATAGCACGCTTTGCACTCTCTCATTCTACCGCGTGTTATGACTAGACCGTCGAAACCCTTCACTCGTGCTTCGGCCGGGCCGTTCTTTCGCCGTTTGTTGCCACACGATCGTCCGACTGGCGATTTTTGGCCTGCTGAGCCCGTAGCTGAGCTCGTTTCAAGAATGTCATTAATTGACTGGACTGATAAAGCCAACTGGCCTGAAAGGTCATAACAATTACGTGCATGATACCGCGGAACATGCATATATATTCATTAAATTCGAGATCGGAGTCTCGAAAAGTTGTTGTACACTTACCACCATGATCATGCAGTTTATTAAAATGGGTACGGAGAAAACAATGGATATGAACATGCCTTGCGAGTCGAAGTACTGCTGTCTAGAAAATACCCTGTGAAAGTTGTTAAGGAGATTATTAAAACAAAACGGAAGAGACAAATGAAGGAAAGAATCACTTTAATATGTCGGCTGCAGTTTTAATACGTACATCCAGTTTGTCGCCGCAACCTCATTAATTTTTTCTGAGAAATAAACCAAAAGTACTGAAACAAAGACAGTACCATGATAACGTTACGAAAACTAGGCAAAAAATCCGCAATAAATTACAGCAGATACTTACGGAGTACGAGAAACAAGATTATCTGAAAATTCGCATGATTTCTCGTCATTAACGCGGTCATCGTGACGGCAACGTGAAAGGTCAATAGCGCGGCCAGCCATGGATCCCTCCAATCAATCTGCAACAATATATCCATACAAATTATAATGTTAATACTTTAATCCAAAACGACTGGTTGCGTCCAGTAAAAAAAAAAGTAGCTTTACAACTGTTGTAAGATTCTTTAATATGATTGGTTCTTACTCTCTTAGTTCTTTACTGAATTTAATTATACAAACCAATCATAAACAAATCTTACAATAGCAAAGTTTCTCTGAATATAGCAAATGAAACTGATCTATTGAGACTAATCTTTAAATGGAAAGGCATTCGTGATCGCGCTTATCTTATCTCCTAAAGATCCTTTCACTACTTTTAACAGCCGACGAAGCAAAAGGAGCATAACACACGTTTCTCCCTCCCCTTTCCTTCTTCCTTCCCCCTTCCCTCCACGTCTGTCTCACTCTCTCTCTTTCTCATTTTAACGATTTATTTATTTGCACAACTGGTAATTTTCTTCTAAAAAAAGAAATGAAAAAACCACTCGAAAGCATGGCACACGATATAATCGTTTAAAAATATCCAGAAAGATTCTGGAGAGAACCGAGTTGCATACCGGTTGCGTAAATATTTCAATATTTTACATTCTTACTTAATATAAGCGACAGTTAGTAAGAAAAATATAAAATAAAGAAGAAATGAGTAGAAGAAAAGGTAGGATTATAGTTTTCTTTAGAAAAGTTTCTTTTTAAAGAATTTTTATTACAATAATTTTAGTAACAGTCAATATAATTTTTTTTATTACAAAAACGTCAGAATAAACGCTCAAAATGATAACCTTGAACTTCCAAATACCTATTAATACGTTTAATGAACGATTGATGCACAGATAATACGAGTAAAGTTTCTCTGTTGATATTTCTAAAAGCTGTTATGATTCGCTTTTTTATATCTTCTGGAGTTGTGTTGTTGGTGGAGCGTGATATTTTTCTTTATGGTAATCCCATAAAAAAAAATCTAATGATAAAAAACTACGTTGTTATTACATGATGAAAAACCAATAATTTTGTAATTATTTCTTTAAAAAATAATCTTTTTCGTAACAACTTTGAAGCCTCTTAACTTAAAAAATACTTGACTCTTAAAGCTAAATTAAGATTCATACTTTCAAAAAAAAATTATAGCATTGTCATTTTCTTTAAAAAGTATAATTATGTAATAAGGAGAATATGAGATATTTTTGGGTGTCTAAAAATCCACTTAAAAAAAAAAGATCTCTGCAACAAAAAACTTTTAAGAACTTCACAATACGGCATTTTAAAGCTATTGTCATACTTTCAAAAAAAAATTATGTCATTCCTATTAAAAAATATACTTATATAACAATTTAAGGCGAATATGAAGTATTTTTGATTAACTCAAGGTGTCTAAAATTGAAAATTGATGTGTTTCATGATATATTTCGGACCCTGCGCAAAAGCCCCCTTTTCCACAGCACTATATAGTATTCTAACTTTAGACAGAGTATATGAGAGTAACATACGCAAACGGACCTGTTCAAACGTATTTTGTCCGATTTTTTAATATAAAATTACTCACAAAAAAATTTTATTCACACACAATGGTAGTCCCACAAACCTCAACAAAACTTTACTGCCGTACGAATTCTAGTTGACCATTAAAGTTGATCAACCATATCAATCGAAAGAGGAGATTTCAAACTTTTTTTACCCCCGTGGTCCGAACCTCGTATCTCATTCCGTCTTCACACAGCAAGCGTTCGAAACTTCATATAGAGTCTCTCTGACCCCCTTGTGTGTTTAAGGGTTGAAAAACAATTTCATTATAGTGTTTTGAAAAGTGTCTTGAGGTAAGCTACAAAAATATGCAATGAAAAATTGAGGTTTCCATTTAAGAAATTGAAGGTAATCTTCATATGACCTTCAAACGACTATCCAACATCAAACCAATGACCTTATGTCTCCCTCCAAACCATACAACTTTCTTCTGAAACATATTTCTCTAAAATCTACTGTTTAAAAAATATTTTATAGTGTATCAACTTAAATGGGACTCCTTGTATATCTCCGTTATTAAATGACGAATTCTAGCTATTATTTATAATTTTTTAGTAATGTTATGTAGTAGCGCTAATATACTAATACACAACAGACATTTGTCATAAGACATTTTTACTTTTTAACACTTCGAAACTTTTTCAAAATATATACATATATAATATTAGTTGAAATCAAGGTATGTAATAGGCATAGGGCTCCTGTAAGTGGAAGCGTTAGCTAATAGTAAGAGAAAGAAAATGAATTGTCCATCTCTATCCTTGTCTAATGTTGCGCTGAGTGAGGAGGCATCGTAGTGAAACTATAATCCTGATTGATCCTGATCTCCACTTGACTGAGAAAATCAACAGCGCGTGCGCGATTGAACAAGGATGCTGATGGACAATTTGTTTTCTGTCTCTTTCTATTAGCTCACGCATTCGTGGCTGGCTCTTCCCCTCTATATATACAATCTCTTTGGTTGAACTACACACATTTCTTTTTTTTTTTAACTTGAACGTATTATCACACGAAGACATATATACTTCAATGTTCTTTTTTTGTTATTTAACATTTTATTTGGCTATACACATTTCGAGTTATGCAAAGTTATACAGTAACATAAGATTTTACTAATGCAGCCCCTTAAGCATACTGATCTAATTCGGCTTCTTTCTCGAAGTTTTTATATCAAGTAATTTTGATAAATTAATTGCAGTTTTATTATTAATCTATAGTTTATTTGTATTATAGATTTTTAGTATTGCAATCTAGATAGAAAATATGTATACATACATACATTTGCTTATATTCTGTAATATTTTCTTTTTATTTTTTGACTAAATATATAATTTTATAATAAAACAATTTTTTTAACAAAATCAATTTTTTAAATCTATTTAAATCTAGTGAAGGGGCTACATCTCTGTTTCTCTTCAAATCATTATGCAATATTGTTATAAATAACATTTTAAGTAATAAATATTTTAACATAAGCGTTTTGGAACACGGTCCGATTTAGCCCACTCTCCCCTATGTATTATGTATATTAATATATATTATGTATATTAATAATTGAACTTAAATCTTTACGCATCAATATGAGAATATAAAAATATGAATGTACATTTCGGGCACACTTGTCCTTCAACATCTAAGATATCTGATCTTAAGGCGAATAATGTATAGTCAACAATAAAATAATTAAAATAATATCAGTAATTAGTATAACAAAGGTTAAAGTATACCGAACGCTTTTCATTGTGTCGAACAAATGTTAAAAACAATTTTTTGACCATGGTCAAGCATAAGCAAACGCTGATTTTTGGCTCATAATCGAAATAATTTTGTTTAGATTTTGATGAATTACATCTTAAGGGGATGCTAAACCAAAGGCCGAACTCACTCAACGTCGGTATTAGCCTTTTTTCGACGAAAAGTCAAATTGGTATGTGGTTGCGTGCGGGACAAAGAATAAGGGAAATAGGCTAACGCTCTTTGTCAAGCGCACTCATAAATATATTATCTGCCCTTATTTTTCGATTTTAGCGACATCTAATGCAAGGTCTGTCATCTACTGTGTCACATAAATGCTGCTATGTTTATCATGGTTCATATTCGTTGCATGCACAAATTTTCAGACACGCTTTAATTTTTCATATTAGAGTTCTAAACCAAATTTCGAAAACTCTACGTTTCTATATGTAATCTGCACTTCACACCATTCTCATTTTGTAGAAACAGATTGTTAAATATGTGTATGAAATATATATTAGCACCCATTGACGGCTATAGATGCTATATGAACTAAGATTAGATACATTTAAAAAATTCTTTTCGTTTTCGTTTCCATAAGTGAGGTACATTAATATCTATACTTTAATTGAGAAGGATTTTGAGAAATCTATAAATGTAATTAGAAAAACAGCGTGTGCGAAATTAATCGCTTTTAGCCGGTAAAAAACGCATCCCCTTAAATAGTGATAAAAACTTTAATTTGGAATGTAGCCTCATTAATTTTTTCTAGTGGTCATGTTTCCCCTTTCGATTAGTTTCATATGACAAAGTCATTGGTAAGTGAACGCACCCTTTACATAAATTTAAGATTTCTCCATCAATTTAATTTGTTTTTTTTTTATAAATAAAAATATGACATTAATAGTTAATATTCCACGATTTCCCTGCTATTCCACAAATGCATTCTTTTTTCTCTCTTCATTAAATTGTTCAGTAAATTACGTTTATTCAATATACTCGATAAACTTCTATCTGTACGATTAGTAGAATTCTAATAAACTATCGTTGGTTAGAATTATGTCGCGTTAATATTTACTGAGTTATTGTCAAAAAACAAAATAGTATTCCACAACCACCTCCTTTTCTCTATCTTTTTTTTCCAAACATCTATGTGATTACTAATATAAAAAATAAATAATTTTTTTAATGTTTTTTTTTTAATAAACCCTTCAAGTGATTATTTTGACAAAATTCAAGAATAAAGCTTATATTCCCAGATAGCCAAACGAGTGCAAATTGTCGGCAACTTGCTACAAATATTACTCATAAGTTGTCAGCAAAGCAACAGAAGGGGATATCCTCTTTTCAGAATGTTTTTATCAGTAACAATTTTCAAAATATAATAACGGCAAGTTCCCAACAATTCATCGGCAATATACTTATGAATTAGAATTGTTGCTCACATATTGCTGCCAGATTGCCATTAACATTAGTTGTAACAATTGTGTCACGGTTTACTGAACAATAAAACTCAGCGTATTGATACTGAATTGACAAAAACATGTTCGTCGTATTAAATTAAAGGCAATGTAATAGTAATTGACGAGCAACTTAATTTCTGCAGTTATTTGGTTTTGATTGAGTTTTCACGTTTGGCTATCTGGGTTTAAAAACCGACAAAGCAACTAGACCTGCTCGCCAAGCAATTGATTGGTTGGATCCACAGGAAAACCCAATCATGTTTATTTGGTACGAGTATATATAAGCAGACTTAATCACTTGTATTCGCCCAATAATTCGGGGCTTATTTTAAAATAAATTCTCAATCTTAATAATAGCTATTTTCAAAGATAATTTATTAATTCACATTTCTCTGTTAAACACAGACCATACGTTGACGAAACAGTTTGAAATATACAAACTATAAAAGTGACTACTAAATTAATTACTAGTTACCAAAAAATATAATTATAAGTTATATATTTATTTATAAACAGAAAGATAGAAATAAAGTTAAGTTACGGTTTTTGGAAAAAAGTAACTCTAACTTCGTTACGAGTAACAAATTACTTCCCAACCGTCTTTTGTACTAAGTTACAAAAGCATTTATACTAAGTTAATTTATTATAGTAAAAGTAAAATATTGTAGTAATAAGTACTGAAACGTCATGTTACAACTTTCAACATTTACTTACATACAAAAAAACAAATAATATATTAAAAAAATATATTAGATTCAAGACCGTAAATTGTGTGTAACGATTTAAATAGAGGAAAAGCCGTACAGTAATAGATCTTGATGCAGAAATAATATTTTATGTGATTTTACGTACAGTTTTTCCAATTCTTTCGAACTACGCACCGTTACTTTCAATTTCAAACACAGCTCTTGAAATGGAGCAGAAAAGTAATATTAGAATTAAATTGAAAATCAATTTAATACTGCCGATGCTGACTAGCATTTCTGAAATTCCCCCATCTAAAAAAAAAAGTGAAAAATTTATTGCGAAAAATATTACTTTAGCCAGGATTTAAACCTGGATCTCTCTACATTCCATGGGTATCTTAATCCAATTCAACTATCGAGACACTTGATAATATTTATCGCAACAACAAATGATATTCAGAGGTCTTGTAAAGCTAACGTGTAAAGATATATTAGATTTAAGATCATGAATTGTGTACTACAATTTAAATAGAAGAGTCGTATAGTTATAGCAAAATTTGGTGCTGAAATAACGAAAGTAACGATGCGCAATTCGAAAGAATTGGAAACTGTAAAATCACATATGAGAAATATTATTTCAGCACCAAGATTTTGCTATGACAACCCTTCTTCTATTTAAATAAAAAAATAATTCAAGTGGTACATATTCAGCAACTCATTTGTTCGCTGCGTTTTCGCGAGGAACCACATGTCTTGGCGACGAAATGCCTTTGAGAAACGGAGCGGATATGTGACGAAAATAGAGCGCCGATGTAATCAACAATTTTTCGCCATCGCCATCGCCGTTTCCTCGTCCAGAACGATAAGAGGGTCATTACATCGCCAGATGCTGATTGGATTCTATTCTTGCTTGCCGTCTGATTCGTGTCTCGTCGCACATGCAACGCTGATAAGATAAGGGGACACTACGAACAAACCTCCAGGGCTCGATGCCGACGATGATGACATGCATAACAGCGAGTATTGCGTCGGCCGACCGCGCCGACTGCGTCGAAAACGAAAGTTGCCGGAGCAGCGAATGTGGATATTATCGGCTGGGAATCTGGAACGCGAGGATGTTGCACCGGTACATTACGCGACGCGAAAGAGAATATACAAAATTACGTGAATAACACGAGAATCGTAAATGAGTAATGTTCTTAATTTTTCAGAAAAATAAAATCGAAAGAAAATAGTTTTTCTTCAATTTTTTTCGTTTTTTCTCCGAAAAATACGAATTTTGTTCATGAATTACTTATTGAAGCTCTAAAATATGAAAGAAATCTTAAAACCATTAATATGTATAGAGAATAATAAAAATAATAGAATCTTAAAAGAAAAAAAATCAGAAAAATACAGCAAGAAAAAATCGGAAAAATCTTTTTTCTCTAAAATTTTCGAAAAATTTTTCGGACTAATAAGGAGAGGATTACGCTTTGATTACGAATTTTGCAGAACTTTGAATACATTATTCTATACCCTTCTTACTGATTCACGGTGCAACTCTTGTCAATGCGCAATAATTTACAAGAAACAATTTTTTGAAGTTTTTCGTATGCTTTATGTACCTAGTTCATAAAACCGTTTATAAAATTGAGTTCAAAGTAGTAAGCCTGGAAGCAAGTATAGTAGACAAGTGAGCAACTGGAAAGATGAACGTTACGAATTCGAGTCTTGCTGTTTCCAACATTTTTTTCTTTTTCCACATTTTTTAATTTACAATCAAGTAACTAAATCAATAAATAACTCAAACATAAATTTATTAATAAATTAATTAATAACTTTATTTTGAGCAAAGAAAATTATTAAGATTTATATAATTATTAAAATTATTCGCATTTTAAAAGTAGCAACTGCAAAAAAAGATACTAATTTGTTATTCAATAAAAAAATAAACAATTATTTTGAAATTATATAGCAAAGTTTATTTATTATTATATATAAAATTACGTTACAATAATATTAATCGTTGCTTTCGAAATTTTTACAAGCTTTGGTTCACCTTACAGTATATTCAGTCCAGGAACCCACGTGAAAAAAACCGTGACTATTTTATAAAAGCTAGTTTTTTTATATTTAATGTTTTAACATCTGACCTGCTGACTACAGCATTTTGATTTTATCCTAAATATAATCAAATATTGAACTAATTAATTAACGCCGGCATTCTTTTATAAATATAATATCAAGAAAAGTGTTACGTAAACATTTTATAAAAGCTATACATGAATTTTTCTTTTAGTACTATAATATACAAATGCGTAAATGTAAAAACAAACGTAGAGTACATGTGCGTAAACAAGAAAGATGAAAGAAGTAAGAAAGGAGTTTTGGAAATCGCCTTCTCTTTCCTCTTTCTATAATAAAAAGGGAAATGAAAACCTAAGCCAAAAATTTACCTACTTTTCAAAACGAAGACTGACATTAAATAAGTTATCAAACAGCGGAAGAAGGAAATTGTATATGAATTCATTTATGTTTACAAATGTATTATACACCACAAGAAAATAATAAATAAAATTTATATAATTTATGCACGAATAATTTATGCAACAAAATGTAGAAATTATAGTAGTCAGACAACTCAATGTCGAAATATCAGCATATCACTATCTTAAAGATGCAAAAAAAAATCAATTCAACATAACTATTTTGTAAAAGCTGAAATTTAGAGCACTAAATTATTTAATGCCTTGTCAGATGCGATCAAAATAATAATATTACGCGCATGGTTCATGGGCGAGAGTTCGCGCTATTATCTATCCTAGATTTCCGTTGTAAAACTTTTATATATAATTAAATAGTATTAATTTCAAAACATTATTTTTCGATAAAAATGAGAAAAAATTAAAAAAAAATGTAATTATAAACAATAAATTTATATATATATATATATATACATCTAAATTTATTGCTTATAATTATATTTATTGTACAATATACATATATGTTAGAAATTGGAAACTTTTTTCAAAATATTAACCATACAATATGTAAATATGTAAACAATGCTCTACACATGTTCGCGCGCTCTACTCATTATCACTTTTTGATTCATCTTCCTCGTCTTTACTATCATTAACTGCATTATCGTCATTCGTACATTCTGATGTTGCATTTAGAAATAAACTGACTTCCTTCGGAATAATTTTTACCGTGATACACTTTTAAAAAAATTTAAGGTCAACTAAGTTTAAGTTACACAAATTTACGTGATAACAATATCAAGTCAAAATAAATAAAAATCACGTCAAATAAATAACTTGACGTAATTGCACTAATGGAGTCAACGGTAAAAGTTGGACAAAACTAGAACGTAGTTAAATATGTAAGGGGCCAACTACAATACACGGAGTAAGCTTGGCGTAAAAAGTAAGAGTAGATGTAAAGATATGTACTTCCGGTTTAAGGAACTGGAGGAAGGCGTCAGCAAATAAATTCGTTTTATTTCTTACTCCAACTCAGCTTTTACGCTTACTTTATATGTATATTGTAGACGGCCCTTAATATTAGATGGCCATTTAATATTACTGTATGCTTCATTTAACTACGTAATCTGTCTCATCGCATCGGAGCTTCGCGCTGCGTTCCATAAACTACAAACTGAAATTTGTACGAAAGATTTGGTTAACGACTAAAACAGCCGTAGAAAGACTTGCCCAACATCTGTTATGCAAAATAAGCCATTCGTATCACAATTAATGCTGTGAGACGACACTTTAGGTAATAGGGGTCAAAGAAAATAATAATAAAGATATGAAAAAAATAATAATACCTAATAAAGAAGATTTGAAAAACTGGTAAGCTTCAATTTCTTTAGTTTTCTGAATTTGTTGTTAACAAATCCCCATACAAGAATGTCTGGAAATATTCCAAGATAAAAAAACATCACGATAATATTCTTAAGGTGCGAAAATCTGGTATTATATTAATTGCACTGAGAATGCCTCAAAGCAGAGTCGAATCGTTTGCGAACTTTTGAACTTAATCATATTAATTTATTTATGAGTCATTTATTGATTAATTAGAGTCGTCTATTGATTAAGCAGAGTCGAATCGTTTGCGAACTTTTGAACTTAATCATAATTATGATTAAGTTCAATTCTATTTATTTAGTTATTGTAGTTATTATTTAGTTATTATAGTTTATTATTCTATTATAGAACTTCATTAAAGAATTAACTATTAATTTTGATAAAAATATACGCATTGATAACGCGGATTATCCCTACAGTCCTCTGTTTCCCGATTTCTTTGCTAATTTTATATTACGAAAGGTCCGTAAAGTCTTATATTATTTTATTCTCTTTAAATTAATTTATTTATGAGTCATTTATTGATTTATTCACTTCATTACAACTAAAAAATGTGGAAAAAAAGAAAAAGAAGTTGAACATAGTAGAATTCGAACGCGTGACATCTAGCATGCTAGCCACTCATTTAAGGCTAGATCATACTTATTTCTTGTAACTCAAACTATGTATATCCCACGTAACAAAAAAAATCTATGAAATCTCGTCAAGATATTCTATTGAAGTATAGTAATATCTCAAAGATATTTTATAGAAGTTTGTATATATACGAAAGATGTTAATAAGATATACAAATATCCGCACTTAACAACATGTACAGATATCAGTTTAGGTGAAATATATTCTTACTTTACTCCTGAGCTTACTTCTGTCATTATTGTTGTAACCAATAGGACTTGGTTAGATGGCATGTGTAAGTGAGGATATGTCCGGAAAAAACAGTGTGTTTATCGCGATAGAAGGATGAATTGAGTAGATTAGGTAATTTAGGAGTAATTAAATTAAGGAAAAAGGAAGGGCAATAGAAGCAGCAGGAAAAGTGTGGGTGTGTCAGGACGAAATGTCTAAATGAGATAGAAGCCGGTAGAAGTTAGGGTAGAAATTAGACAGGATACATAGATAGCGCAGATAGGAGAGGCAGTATAAATAAGACAGAGAAGAAGGATGAAGAATAGCCAGCGTGAATAAGACAGAATATTGAGGATAATAATGTATAATACATATAATGTAACGTATATAATTAATTTTAGAGGAAAGTGATAATTAGGGTAAGAAACTAAAGAGTGGAAATTTAGAGAGAGGATTAGAAATGAGAGAAAAAAGAATTTCTGTAGAAGGGAAGAAGGGAGGATAGAAAACGAAAATGAAATAAAGAAGATATGAAGAATGAGAACAGAAGAAAGAAGAGAAAAGAACTAATTAAAGCAGTCGAAAAGACAGAAGGAAAGAGCAAAAGAGAAAAATGGTAAAAGGTAAATAATACCGTAAAAGGAGTAATGAAAAAATAGAAGAGAAAAGGAGATAGAAGAAACAGAAGATACTAAAAGGAAGGAAGAGGTAAAGGAAAAAACTTGAGTCGGCCGAAAAAGTGAAGAAAGATACGTACATAAATAAGATAAAATAAGAAGGTGTAAATTGAGAGGAGCAGACCGAGAAATAGGTTGGATATATCAAATAGAAACATTTAATGTATATACCTGATAAAGGAAGGAAGAAGAAAAGATGGAATCAATTCAGCTGGAAGAAAAGAAAGAAGGTGCAGAGAAGAAGAAAAGCACAAAATATTAAGAAGATGAAAACAGAGAAGGGTAAAAGGTAAATGAATAGAGGAAAGAAAGCGAAAAATGCTGATAACATGAATAAGAACAAAAAGAAAAGAAAGAATCAAGGAGACGAAAAGACAACGAGAGGATGGGAGGCTGCATATGAACAGCAGAGAAAAATAAAAAATACGAAGAAAATATAATTTAGATAGTATTAATAGGAAAATGAATAGAATTGTCGAACGGTAAGGATTATAAATAAATATAAAAAGGGATAAGAGATAAGATGATAGATACAGAAATGAGAGAGCCCAATAAAAGGAGCATGCCAAAGTTAGGTTAAACTTTATAAATTAGATATTGTGTTAGTAAATAAGTATTAGGAAAAGGATGGAGCGATTAAGCAGCCAATACGTTTGAGAAAACAGTTAAATGAGTAGTTAAAGAGGTAAACCGAGTTTTTTTCTTGGCATGGTAAGCTGAAGAAGACAAGGTAATAAGGTAAAAAGTAAAAGGTAATAGGAATAAATGTAAATATAACAGGATTTTCGCTGTGGTAAAATAAAGATGACAATAAAGTGAAATAAAAAGAATATAAAAAAAGACAAAAGGCGTGTGGGCAAAATATTGAATAGAAAAGAAAAAACAGAAATTGTTTGAATATAGGAAAAGAAATGTAAATAGTAAAATATTTGAGAATTATGGAAAATATATAGAATATAGAATAAAAGAAATTATACTATAGATATGCAATCTAGTTTTAGTTAGGTTAGATATAGATGGATGTGTGATGTAAGAAAATATTGTAAACCAAATACCTTTATGGTTTTGTAGCTGAAGTAATAAAAAATTTATATATTTTAAAAATACTTCAGATAAATTATGGTAGAGATGAATTTTGGCTAACCGAGATATATCTGGGAGAATGTATCTAATAATAATGGTTTAATTAGCATTGATTATTTAATTTGCGTATCAACAAATTGATATGCAATAAAGGGGTAATGACACTCTAGAGCATAAAAAAAAAGTTGAATTTTGATAATTTTTTTTAAGAACATAAAAAAAACAGGCACATTGAAGTTACCTTTATTAGTAATATATTTAAGTTTCTTAAAAATTGTTCTTTTAATTTTAATGTAAAAAATGGCGGCGCTAGAGCTCCATAACCGCAAATATCATTTTTGACAAGCGTCGCACAGGCGAAAAGAGTCCTCCTACAATTTTTGACCTGGAACAAAAAACCAAAAAATTGTCAAATCTAGATATGATTAGCTAGAGAAGTACGTACGGAAATTTTAAAATTCTGTTTTTCCTAAAAATAGTGCGTTTAAAAAGTTTCGTTTTTAGGGAACAAATTGCATGAAAAATTGTTTATAAAATAAAAAGTTTGCAACGAAATTAAAAATCCATATGTACTTCTCTGAGGAATGTTATCCTGAAGCTACAGTTAAAATTTCAAGTGATTTCATGAAGATCTGTTAAAGTTATGCTTTCGCCTGATTTGAAAAATGCAGTTTCGAGAAAAACGCATTTAAAGTTTTGATTTGTGTTCAGAGAAAAAAATTTTCAATTTACCTTCAGTCTGCGATGCCAACACCATACATTTGGCCTTCTATGTTAAAAATCTCCTCCTCTTCTTCCTTTTTGGTCGATCTAATTGTAAGTCGAGTGTCTTTTGCAGCATCAGTAAGCGAGCGCTCCGAAAATTTAATGCGGCGCTCGTTGGCCTACATACAAAAATTGTAGCAGTTCGGGCCGATTGTAATGCCCAATACCTCCATAATTTTTATAATATTTAATAAGCCATCATTATAAATACAAACAGAAATATTTGTAGCCAAATCAAGGACCTTGCCGCTTGAAACAGCTTTTAGAGCCAAAGACCAGACCGTAGTATTGAAACTCCCCTTGCTATTTTGGGTATAATCGCCAATGCATCGGTTGAGGAGATCGTCGCTGCTTAACTCATTGTAAATCGGCTTAATAGCATTAAAAACTACTTCTGCCAGTGCCGCTTGTGTTTATAATCAACTAAACAATTGGTAGCTTTCGCCCTTTGCCACGAACACCAAGAATCTTCACCAGCCGGACATTTCGTATGCTGCAGTTCTTCGTCTGTCGAAAGCTTGTGATACAGCGTTGCCCATATCTCATTCCTCATCTTTTCAGTGAAATCCTTGTTTCTTCGAATGGCAAGTCCATAATAAATTGTAAGCTCATCAATGAGCTTGCCGGTAAGCTTTCCCTTATCTTCGAGGCCTTTCACTGATTTTTTCAGATTTCGAAGGCGAGTGCCCATACGCTTTTGAATATGATCAACGCACTCTTTTTTGGCTACAATGACATTTTCATAAAGCTGGGCATCTAAGATTCCTTTAAAAGTTTTACAGTCGCCATCTCCAACATTAATTAATTAGCATAAATTACTTGATGTAATGACATTGAGCGCTGGAACATTTCAATCACTGAGTCTACCTCCATTTTTCCAGCAGAACCGTGATGGTTTGCTTGACATTCATTGACATGAGCTTCGAGCCACTCTGCATATTCTTCCGTATCGGTTTTTTTCTTCCAGTATTCGCAAGCTTTACAGTATTTTGATTTTAAAAATTAAAGAACAAATAAAAATTAAGGCTCATATGAATAATAATTCAACTTGAATA
>QKQZ01018368.1:0-10207 GCA_003595255.1 Solenopsis fugax
GGTTTTTTCAGTGGGGAATGGGTTTAACATCTAGATGCGAGTCGGCATCATACGTTATTGAATCGATTTTAAGGTATATCAATTTAATTAATGTGATATTACTTATTCTTATTCACCTTACTGCTGTGTTACGACCGGAAAACCAATTCGGCGCACATTCGGGGAATTTGAAGAATTTATATAAAATCACACAAGTAAATATTAAGCAATAAGATCCAGCTATGACCGTACAAGGCAATTTAGTTCAATTTATATTAATAAATAAGTTATTATCACAGAAGCCAGATTTCGAGAACTCTACAAGTTTTGTTTTTTGAGGTGCTAGATCTAAGTTTATAGTTGTTAAGTTTCTCGCAACTTTGTGAACCGCCACTTCAAGATTATTCTTGTTCTCAAATCTGTCTCCGCTTTGTACATAAATTGCGTCCGCGAATTGCACAACCTGAACCGAGTCGTCCGTTCCCTGAGTAATTTTATTAGTATATAATGCATACAATATGGGGCTAAGAACCACTCCCTGTGATAATCCCCTATAGACCTTCCTATTTTCTACGCTTCGATTATTTATAACAAATTTGGTATTTCTAGGTTGTAACCAATTACTAATAAAATTGTATATTCCTGAAGGACATCCCTCCTCTCTGTTTCTTGGTCATTATGTTAAAATTTACATTATCGTAGGCAGATGTTACGTCTAGAAATGCAACAAGGATATAATCACCGTCAAGATTGGCACTCTTGATATCACCAACCATCTTCGCAAGATTTTCCATGCATGATTTACCTCTTCGAAAACCGTTTTGCATTGGATCTAGTTTGTTGTTTCTTTCTAGCCACCATATAAATCTCTCGTTAACTAACCTCTCCATTACTTCGCATGATGCAATTGGTTTCACTTTATCCTTGCCGATCTTATCAATAAAAATGACCTGGTATTTACTCCAATCTGTTGGGATGTATTTTTCAGTCCATATCATGTTGTATATGTCCAGAAGTAATTGCTGTCCCTTCAAGGGTAGGTATCTCAGCATCGAGTAATCCACGCTGTCCATCCCAGGGGATAAGTCCTTCTTGATCATACTCATGGCTCGAAAAAGTTCATCCATGGAAAATGTGTCATTCATCTCGTTCATAGTATGATTTTCCATTATATTTTCCCCGGTTCTTATTTCTTCAACTCAAGGTGGTGCCAGATCCGTTATGGTATTTCTAATTTCCATCTCTCTGTCCTTATGTTGCAACATGTTCCAGTTGATTTTATTTTGGACATTTTTAAATGTTCTCATATGTTCCAAACATATGAAAGACTTGTAAATCTGTTGATGCTGTTACAAAATGCTGTAAAATTTTCTCTTTTCTTTTTGTTTATAACTTTCTTAGCAATGGCTCGACTTTTTTTGTATTCAACAAAGTCCTCAATTTTTTCCGTGCGTCTCCATATTTTTAGTTTATCGATTCTGTCAGCTCTGATTTTATCGCACTCCTTGTCCCACCATTTAACTTCTTGTCTATTATTTTTCTGGCCTGTCTTTTTGGTGCTTCTAACTTTGGTCTTGTTAATTTTTTCAGGGTCCTTTCCTGAAGCGATCAATGCAGATTTCTTGATTTATAAACCAAGAATATAGTTCCTGTATGTTTTTTTCTTCTTTTAAATTATTAATACTTTCCTGAGATTTCTCTATTTCTTCCTCTATTTTATCGTAGTATAATATCCAACTAGTATTTTGATTAGTAATCCTATTAGTCGGTTTCCTGTAGGGTAGGAAGCTCACCTCCACGTAGATGGCCACCGAATAGTGGTCCGACCCCCAAGCATTCGGTAGCTGTTGGTATTTTATTTTATCTGTTAACTTACGATTCGTAAAAATCAGATCTATATTCGAAGCGACCTGACCATAGTAGTTCAACCTTGTTTAGTATCATCATTAATGATGATGTAGCCCTTTTGAAACATAGCTGAGTATAACCTTTCCCCATTTCTGTCTGTTTTAGCGCAGTTCCATACATTATTGTGTGTGTTAAAATCACCGACTATAATAGAATCGTCATCCGCTCCTTTAAATTTGAGCAGATCGTACCAAGCTGTCATTGGTTCACATCCGTATGGTTTTCTATATACTGCTATAAGATTGTAAATCCTTGCAATTCCCTGTACTTTGATCCCAATTACTTCAAAATTATTTGAATAAATAGTCCATTCTTCGATTATCTTAAATTCGACGTCGTTCTTAATTAATATTGCAACTCCTCCATTATTATTTACATTATTACTTTTATATGTTTTGAAATCTGAAACATACAATGATTTATTACAGCTAAGTTTCTGTAATTACAACAATGTCATACTTTAATACGTTTTTAGACAGCTCAGCTTTTTTACTATTTATACCCCCCTGCGTTCCACATAAGTATAGACGCCATTGCTATTCGTTCCGGCTCATCTCTCTTCCTCTTTCACGTATCCAATATCCTCTTCTGGCATCCGTGCTTGCTCGTTTTGCTCTCTCTAATTCTTCTTGATATCTTTCCCAATTCTGTTTCCTTTTAGATTTTGTCGTTTGCTTTCCGTTTGTATATATTCCTCCTCATATTCGTCTTCCTCGGTTGGGAGATTGGTACTATGTTTCCTTAAAAGTTCTAGAAAATCCTTTCGAAAATCTTGGGATGCTATACATTTGTCTCTTGCAATTTGTAGCGATCAATCGAAACTGGGGAACCAGTCATTCCCTGCCTCATCTTCTTCATTGATTGTCTCATTTATACGATCTGTTCTAGATTAATTTTCATTCGTCTGGCGAAGAGCTATCCCTCTTTTTTTCTTCGTTATCTCTATTGTGTTAGAGTTAAATTGTTTATAGTAGTTCACATACTCTTGTCTTCGTCTTTCCCCTTCTTCTTTTTCTCTTTCTCTTCTGATGTTCCTGAAAATTTCCTGGGGATTTGGTATTACTCTCTTTTCTTTACTTCTCATGTTACTATATTCCTTTCGTGTGTGGTCAATTTTCTTTGTTTCAGTCTCAGTCTCTTTACCTTTTCTGTTACGCACGATACTAGACCACGTGATCGGATAGATGTGTTCATTTAATGACTTGTCGTTTATCCTTATTTCGGTCTCTCTGTCCTTACTGTTACAAGTAATATTGGGCCACATGGCAGAATTGATGTATCTGTTATATGTCACTGGTTTTTGTCCTGTACAGCTATCGATAACCATCCTTTCTGCTTCATGAAATGAAATATTGTTGTACGCCATGATGACCTTTGTTTCTTTATTTTTAAGGGCGATGGGACAGCTTTTTTTCGTAGGTCGGTGATCTCCTTCACAATTACTACACTCCACTGGTTTGTGACATTCCCTGTGTATGTTATCTCCACATATTATACATTTAGTCTTATTCCTACATTGAGCTTTGACATGTCCGAATTTGAAGCAATTATAGCATTGTATGACTGGTACTACGTATGGCCTGACCCTTAAACCTATATGTAATCTATCACAGATTATAATTCTATCTTTTATTGTGTTTCCTTTCATCGTCACTAAAAAGTTATTTGTATATTGCCACAGGTACTTCTTATTTTCATGATCCCAGATCCTCCTCTTCATTTTTTCTATCTTGAAGATGTCTTTTTTCTACTTTGTTTTCCTACAACTCTGGGATATCATAAGGCCAATCGGTGATTACACCCCTGCTAAATGAAAAAGAAAAATCAACAAAGCCTTGAAGCCATTTATTTGTTTGCTTGTCGAGCTTGTCCAGGCAATCGTTTGCCTCGCCTGCATTTTTAAAAGTTAATACTGCAATATTATATTTTATCATGTCTATACCAATCGGTCGAACTCGGTTCCAATTACACCACAGCGAAATCTTAATACTATTTTTACCCTTACTCGTAGTACATTGTTCCCGTGAAATCCTACATTTAATTTTACATTCGCCCTTAACAGTCTTGTCTATTCTACTATCTAATTACTTTAACCAAATTATCATAATCAGTCTTATCTATGTCTTTCATTAACTTTAGTTCACCCTCTATTACTACATATTTATCCTGGCTATCATTTGTACTTTCCATCTCTGTAAGATTCAGATTCGTACCCTGTCTAGTCGATTTTCATTTTATCTAACCTATCCTTTGTCTGTTCTAAGTCGGCCGTACCTTCACATTCCACGCACATGTTTACTTCACGATGTCCTTCGCTCATCTTGTCCCTGACCTCAACGGAACTTTCCATTCTCGCTATAGGTATGCCTATTATCTCGCTAATTTCCTGAAGTCTTTTCTAACTCTAAGTCTATCTCTTTCGCACTTTTCATTATCTCCGTTCCTGCATCGTTACTCTCCTCGATTTCCGATGTTAAATCTTCTTCATCCGTCCATCCTTCGGTACCGCTCATACTAGGGTCCTTAATCGATGACTTTCTTCCCCTCTTCCCTCTTCCTCCAATTTCTCTACTTTCGTCTTTTGCATACGGCTTGTATCTGTTCCCCTGTCCAGCCGGGGGAACATTTGTCATTGTGCCCTCTTGCTATACGATTCTTATTCTTTTTAGGCAACTCAATTCACTACCACTCGCCGTTTTTGCCCAACCGCGTTTCACCGTTATACTTAGGTTTCGAGGAGAGCTCTTGCAACACGTCCGTTCGGTACCACGATCCAAACGGAACTCTCAGAACCAATTGCTCCTTATACGAGGTTAAACATTTGCTTTAGATATTTAGCCAGTGGAAATAGCATGAGATCAATAGGATATGCATTTTGAGTCTCTCCAAACACTGTTTTACAAATAATTCATGAAACTTGTGATGAAATCTGTCATATCCATTATTTATTAATAATATTTAACTCTACACCAGTATTTATTGTCTCTAACCTCGAAATACGACGGTTTTGGACGCTGTGACGCATACTCTATTCCGCTCTTTTCTATCAAGCAAGTTAAAAGAGCGGAATAGCGCTGATTGGTCGTTTCAATGACGCATTCTCTATTCCGCAGCTCTATTACGCACCGTGTGATTTCTACCTAAGCATGGTAACGCTAGTGACAATGATATCGATGGTAAAGGCGCAAAATACAAATTCAAATTGTGACTTGGGGCAAACCTTAGTTCGGCCAGCCTGATAACGTGTTCGTCCTCGAACATATATTGCAAACTAAATGATTGATAACTCTATAATTGGACTAAAAACGCATGTAATCTTAAAAATAATTATGATTATAGATAATCGCTCAACTGACACGAATAAACTTAAACTGTATTTTAAATGTATTTAATTGTACTTTTAAATCTATTAATTTCTTATCAGTTATATGGGGTAATATATATATATATATATACATGAGTATAAAATCTTTGGTATAAATCTTAAACTAATGCTGTTGTTAACAATATTGATAGACAGTAAATAAGATTCATTTAAGATGAAGTAGATTTCACTCAAAGTTTTAATCGATCAGGCTATAAAATAGAGTTATAAGGTTTCTGGGTTATTTGAAACCCTGGAATATCTTGAATTACGTAGCGATTCTTATTTAGTGTCTTGGCGACCATATATGGTCCTTTATACATTGGCTTTAATTTTCTATTTTCGCTTGGTTTTACCGTGATATCACGGACTAGAACATAATACCCGGGTTTGTACTTAGATGGAGTTTTATGTTTTTTATCATAATATAATTTGTTGTATTGTTTTAATTTGTCGGAAGCCTGTTTGGCTAGTTCACGATTATTATCTCGCTGATCTACTACTTCTTGGCTTGAAAGAGTATCTTTTGCTAAATTACTTAAAAAGTGAGTCAACTGTGAATCTATTTGATACCGTTTTTCATAATCAAAAGCAGTTTTACTGGAGAACATTTTATTGCTGAATGATAGGTATTAGTAATCGTATACTGGACTTCATTCAATTTTTCTGACCACGCGAGCTGGTCATCTATTATCTTACGAAGAGATTTTAAAAATCGATTCACACGCTCAACTAGATCGTTGGCCCACGGAGCGGCTACGGCGACAAGTCGATGTTTAATATTTCTCTGTTGAGCAAATTCGGAAAATTTAAAGGAGGTAAATGCTGTTCCTCGGTCTGAAATCAGAACTGAGGAGTTACCAAAAACGTTGAAAATTGAGGTAAAATGCTCAATGGTCTCCT
Source organism: Solenopsis fugax (assembly GCA_003595255.1). Lineage (NCBI taxonomy): Eukaryota > Metazoa > Arthropoda > Insecta > Hymenoptera > Formicidae > Solenopsis > Solenopsis fugax. The sequence goes on from QKQZ01018368.1 coordinate 6,155, forward strand.
TCGAACTAATCGAAGTTCGTGTTGGTAGGAGCCATGTAAATCGGGTAAAAGAATCGATTAAAACGAGTATGTGCTTAAATCCATTCGAAGATTTTACTAACGGACCGAAATGATCCGCATGCATTGTATGTAAGGGAATTTGGGAAGTTTCTTCAAATTGTGCTTCACCCTCCTTGGAATTTACCGAAGTATTGGCCATAAGACATACTAGACAATTATCGATATAAGTTTGTGTCTTTTTCCGCATGGACGGAAACCAATAGTTATCACGTATTCCCTGTATTGTTTTTTCTATACCACAGTGAGCATTATTATCGTGATATATTCAGAGAATATTTGGTATCATACGGTCTGGCACATAGAAGTAATGTTTGTCATCTAATTTTTTATATACGAGGCTTTCAATTAATTCAAATTTATCATGTTCCGTTTTTTCAAGAAGATCTGCAATGACTTGAATTTGCGGGTCAGCTAGTTGCCGATATTGTAATTCTTTTTCGAGCGGAATAATATCCACTGACGCCACAATACGGCTCAACGCGTCGACGTGAATCATCTTATTGCCTTGACGGTGCTGAATTTCAAAGTCATAACTTTGAAGACGAATGGTCCAACGTGATACGCGGGTTTAAATTGGCCTTGTTAATCACGTAGACGATTGCGTGACAATCAGTAAACTTAATACTGTACACATAAATATGAAATCTCTCAATCGCTTTCACTACGGCTAACATTTCTAGTTCGAAAGAATGGTAACGGCTTTCTGCGGAATTAATCGACTGACTATAATAGGCAATAGACCTGAATTCTGTTTTTTAATAAGATTGCAGCAAGTGCAACGGAACTTGCATCTGTATGTAGCTGTGTTTCTAGGCACGGATTATACAGCTGTAGTACAGGGGGAATAACGAGCGTTGATTTTAATTCGTTAAACGTATTTATGCACTTATTGTCGAAATTGAATATTGCAGCTTTTTTCATTAATGAGTAAAGTGGCTTCGCTTTTTCGGCAAAGTTAGGAACGAATTTTCGAAAAAAACTAACCAAGCCAAGAAATTTTTGTACTTCGTGAACATTCCGAGGAATGGGAAACTTTTTTACAGCTTCTACATGTCGCTCGCTGAGAGTGATATCTTGGTTAGAGACAATGTAGCCTAAATATTCAACTTCTTTTTTTAAGAATTGACATTTTTTTGTAATTAACTTCAAAACCGTATCGCTTTAACAAACTTAAACATTGAGACAAAATTTTTAAATTCTCATCAATCGTTTCGGTTGGGATCAAAATGTCATCTACATATACTAATATTTTGCCTTGATTTATTAACGGTCGTAAAATCTGTAATTTTTTGAAATTCTGCTCCCTGGTAAAAATAAAGATAGGATTTCTATCCGTTTCTATTTGTAAGCTGTCCGTTCTATCTGCAAGTACGACATGCGGATAGAAAATCCGCAGCATTTGCAGCAGTAGATTCTATCCGTCTTTGTCCGCATCCTGTACGTAGTTACATTTCATCTGCATCTGTCTGCGATTACGGACAGCAAACATATCCGTTTCTATCCGCATCTTGTCCGTAACGACATTACATCTGTATCTGTCTGCAATTGCGTATAGAAGTTCTGTCGGTTTCTATCGGCATTCTATACGCTGCGATTTCTATCCGCACCTGTCTGCAATTACGTACAGGAATCGTATCCGTGTCTATCCGCATTGTATCCGTCGCGATTTCTATCTGAATCTATCCGCGATTACGGCCGGCAATCCTATACGTTTCTATCCGCATCTTGCCCGTAATCACATTATAGCTGTATCTGTCTGCAATTGTATACAGGAATCCTATCCGTGTCTATCCGCATTGTATCCGTCGCGATTTCTATCTGAATCTGTTCGCGATTACTGACGGTGTTCCGGCCGATTCATACCGACCGGGTGTAGTTGTTAGAACCGCGAGGGCGCCATTCGTGGCGCTGACTGCGTACAGGCTCCGGCATAACGAAGGCGCGCATATAGTTCAACACACACGAAACGTGCAAGCGAAGGAACACGTGCTGTACAATAATAGAACGCAATAAAACATTCAACGAACTCGGCTACCATCCTTGGGACCTAACCGTGCATCCTGAAGAATAACCAACAACTGGCGCAGTCGATAGGACACGATGGATGCTATCAAGAAACAAAGAAAGATTCTGAGAATGGCCTTTACAAAGGTACTCACGGCTTTCACGGCGAAAATGGACAGCGACTGTCCGAGTGAAGACAAGATGGTGGCCTTCCAATTTCTCGAGACGAAGATGACGGAATTAGATACGGTGCATTCGGCGTATAATTAGGCGCTCTTCCAATCAGACTTAGAGGAAGAGGTTATTTTCAGAGAGCTGGAATCGGACAACGCGTACAAAACGCAGTATCTAACCGCCAAAATGAGGGTAACGGCAGGGACGTTTCTATCATCCTTGATCCAGGATTTATATATTCGCACCGATATCGCGAAAGATTTAGGTTACAATTCGCTTGGAGAATTGGAAATTACGCATGCTCTATTCGTCGGTGGAATTAAGTCCGGTGTCGAAAAACACGAAATGTTCCGAATACATTTGAGAAGTCTAAATGATTCATACGCGTGCAATTTTTCTGCTATGAATCAAAACGTTATTTGTAATACTATTCCGAGCATTAAAAAAGACATTTGGGTTGACGAGTTACGCAAGGATAACATTAAATTGACAGATATCGGAGGAGAAATTAGTTCCATAGGCATTCTTATCGGTGCGGATGTGGCAGGCAAATTAATGACTGGTCGAAAATATGATTTGAAAAATGGTCTAATAACTTTCGAAACTCTCTAGGTTGGACAGTAATGGGAAAATTGTCGGTGATATCCCAGAAATCCGACACCGCGGTAATGATTACGACGCTGTTTGTGCAAGAGGCCAGTCCGTCGGATCTGTGGCGTTTAGATGTCATTGGTATCACAGATCCCATTGAAAAGACGGGTAAATTGGAACAAGAGGAACGAACTCGAGAGTTTCTGCAGAAGACGGCGAAGTTAAACGGCGAAGGTCGATACGAGGTTAGACTACCGTGGGTGGACGATCACGCTCCTGTTTCTAGTAACTATGATATCGCGCGCAATAGATTGAAGAAATGCACGCAAAAGCTTAAGGTCCAAAATCTATTCGAAGCATACGATAATGTATTTAAGGAATGGCTGTCGGAAGGTATTATTGAGAGGGTAACAGATAGCGAAATTAACGATTCCGGACATTATTTACCGCATCGCCCGGTAGTAAAGACATACGACACGACAAAAATAAGACCGGTATTTGACGCTTCGGCAAGTAGAAAGGGTTATCCGTCATTAAATCAGTGTCTGGAACTGGAAACGGGACCCAATTTAATTGAACTAGTGCCGTCGGTTCTGAATAGATTTCGAGAGGGGGAAATTGGAATAGTGTCGGATATCAAAAAGACGTTCTTGCAAATCTCCGTGCACAAAAAAGATAGAGATTATCTACGGTTTTTCTGAATAGTGAATCACGAAATAGTGGTTTTTCGTCACTGTCGGGTAGTTTTCGGTTTAACGTGTAGCCCCTTTTTATTAGCAGCTATAATAGAATTTCATTTGTCGGCATACACGAAAGCGGTAGACGGAACTGAAATTATAATACAAAAATTAAAAAACGCGTTTTATGTAGATAACTGTGTAACAAGTGTAAATTCAGAGGAAGAATTAAAAAACTTTATTATACGAGAAACTACTACGTCAATCTTAGCGGCAGGCGGATTTGAATTACGCGGATGGGAAAGCTCGGGTGAAACGATAGAAGATGAATCGAGTCTCGTTCTAGGCATTTTATGGAATAAGAAAGAGGATACGATATCGGTCAATCCAGCAGTATTAAACGAGAATTCACCTGATATCATAACAAAAAGAACAATTCTGTCTGCAACACATAATGTTTTCGATCCCATTGGTTTTACGTGCCCTGTGTCTTTGCTACCCAAGTTGTTACTTAAAGAATTTTGGGAGGAAAAAATAGATTGGGATA
>QKQZ01018375.1:0-30811 GCA_003595255.1 Solenopsis fugax
GATGCCGACTTGCATCCAGATGTTAAACCCATTCCCCCCTGAAAAAACTGTAAAGAATTTATTTTTTTATTAGTTTTCTTAATCATTAACTTGGTTGCAATAACTACAATATAGTTCACTTAACTATATATTATAATTATACATATTAACAAAATTTGTATGGTTGTCCCCTTATAGTTCCCACTGCTACAATTTTTTCTCTCAGTGTACTTGCCAAATATGAGAAATCCTATAGCATGTAAGATTTCTGTTTTTTATTTTTTCTCCTACGCGATACTAATATCCTCGCAACGTCAGCGCTTCGCGGCTCCGTCGATGCGATTAAAGCTGGAAATACCGCGTCACGAAGCTAATAATCTCGTCGAATAACAGCGTTTTACGATATAAAAAAAAAAAGAATTATTCACTGCTCCCTGATTGATGGATATTGAAAGCTACAATTTTCTAACATCTTCGCGTACAACCACCTTCTGCTTGCCACCGGTGGCACGCGACCTCGTTGCCTTAATTTAACGTTGGTCTTCGATCCTTAGTCGTCGTATTTCTGATAATGCGTCCGATCGTATATATATCGCACCTCTCCCAGCGTTATCTCGAGCGATCGATTATCTTTCCGGCGCAGACGATACGATGTATCTGTTATACGTTGCGCTGTTACATAACATTTTCCCCGCATTAATCTCTGTATACGTGCGCCACCGTTGTCCTCTGTGTGATAAACAAGCAACGCGGAAATATATGTGGAATAATATGCAATACGTAACATTGCACACACACACACACACACACACACACACACACACTTGTATTATATTCTCCGTGGTGATTTGAAAAATTGATATTTAAATAAATAATTTCACGTTATCATAAGTGCGCATTTTGCGCATAAATATTCTCTTTTTTTTTTTGTACCGCGGGGTTTCTCTCGGTCAAAATGACGTAAATAAAATTACGGATTTTTGCGAGCGGCTTGTCGAACTATTGGTCGTCGAATTTGTACTTCAAATATACAATTCCCCGGGACAATCGAATTTTACATGTTGTAACAAAGTATACATGCACCGCCGCGATATTCTCTGTAAAATTTCCCACACGTATCCCGGGATGTCCCCGAGGCGTTGAATACACATTCCCCACTGCCTGTATATCGACAGTTTCCACAGAATGAACGCGAGCGCGCGCTTTTTGTCGCTGCTGAAGGCTCGTCCGCGTATACGGCGATCGCCGCGGTTTCATATCCGCAAATATTGTGTCATGTTAAAAATAGCAGCTTGACTTTCCACTCCTTTACGGAGGGCAAGTTTTACGCTCGCGACTTTCTACTTAATTCGGCGCATCTCACCGGTAGCTCCACCCTTCTCTATCGTCATTATTTTCGATTAACGTCAGCCGTTTCCGGCATTCTTAATCGCTCTGTTGAGCCCGCTGGATGACTCGACGCTAAACACGACTGACGATTAATTTATCGGAGACTTCTTGAAAACAAAAAAAAACAAAAAAAAAATAGCATCGTCTCGAGACACGGAAAAGTCATTCAAGAGACGAACTTGAACAAGACTTCTCGATCGACTTATGAATGCAGTTACGGATGAGTTTCATTTTATTATCGAATTTCTCGCTGACGACTTATATCACGGCAATGCGATTATCATAGATGTAACAAGTTATGCGAGCGGGATATGCTAATTAGCTGATAATTACGGTCGCAATTTTCAATCTGCATTAATCTGTTACTTAATAGTTCGCACTAACTTTAGCTCGCGGCCATTAAGCCGATACATTTCTTCGCGGATCGTCGAATTTTGCAGCAGTACTACGGCACAACGCGTTCATTAATTAAACGGGAAATAAACGAGCGAGAGTCACGGATAAGATTCAGCCAACTGGTTTAAGCTCTAGTTTGCCCGCCTTTTTCTTTTACAAAAACGAATTACGGCAGCCCTAGTTATTTATGGAGATACTTTTCACAATCGTAAATTGTTATTGATCAAGTTCGCTTGTGAGTAAAGCGTTCTTTTCGAGTTAAATGAGGACGAAGAAGAGGAGGGGGGGGGGGAAACNAACAATGCGTCTAAAGAATTCGAGATTCTTGGATCTACTTTGAATATATCGAATCTGTAATTTCAACCTGAAAAGAAAAACGATAAAGGGGCGTAAAACCGTTTCATTTACGCGCATAATGTAATTGGAACGTTCAGGCGGAAAACGATGTTTTTAAGATTTTCTCATGAATGCGCGAATCGTGTGTGCACTTCCTGCGTAAACGAAGCCGCGTTTCCCATCACACGGATGACTTCCTGACTTGGTTTTTTATCGCGCCCGCCTCTCAGCTCCTTATAGTTTTCTAACAATCGCTCGTATTTGTCTTCCCGTAGACAAAGGTTAATTGCAATCAGAGGGACCGTGTTAACGATGTCTGGAGACTTCGTGCTCGCGAGAAACGAATTTCTCCGTTTGTGACAATGAAATGTAATCTAAGGTCGGGCTAATAGTACTTTAAGGCAAACAAGTTTCTGACTTAATTCAGCGATAATCGATCCGCAGAAACAGGAACGCTTCAACATGTGATATAAATACCATCGAGAGAGAGAGAGAGAGAGAGATAGAGAGAGATAGAGAGCTTTAAATAAAAAAAGATAATAATAAAAAAAAATAAAAAAAAAGAGAAATCAAAAAATCCAACATGAAAGATAAAAAGCATAAAATGCACGCTTTAAAACACAAAATAAAATCGCATACGATAAAGCCATGCTCACTTTCCCGTGTGCGTCCTATGACGAATATTCCAAAAATAAAATATGACGTTTTTTTTTCTCGGTTTTCAAAGCTGCCCGCGAATGATCTGCACAACATCGAGTTAACTCTGTGCACAACCATATAACTTTTACATGAAATTTTTAATGATTGGGATATCGTGCATTCCACAATTCTTTAATACATACAGTCACGAAACTAATATCGGTAGGATATTGGATTATTTTGTGCTACAAATTCAACAAATAATACATTATATTTTTTTAAAGAACGTTTGATTAGAAATGAAAACTTGCCAGTGGTACATTTTCATCAAAAGTAAATTTGCGTTCTGAAAAAAAAATTCATTGATCTGTCATTAACAAAATCAGGTCGAAAGACGTGTTTATCTAAAATAAAATAGCAAATAACAAAAATATCAATTCTACTTTATCTCTAATATTCTTCTTCTTACTTAAGTTAAGAAGATATAAAGGATGTGTGGTAACATTGTGACGAAACAATGTTAAATAACCGAGTTCATTTTACACACAGTCACGAAACTAATTGTCCGGACACATAAGAGAATGGAAGTTTATTTTCTACTACAAATCAAAGGCAGTCTTCTGATGGAAATGCATCGCTGACAAGGGTTTTCACTTCGAATCGGGTTTTATTTAAAAAGTTACATTTGCTGAATTTGTAGCATAAAAATAAACTTCCATGTCCTGTGTTCGGACAATTAGCTCGACTGTATATCTACTACTCAGAATTGCAGAATAGCATTAAAATACCCATTTTGCAATGTCTGTTTATTAAGAAACCCGCGATCATTTGATTCGGATATTAATCAGCCGAAACGATTTTTACATTCTAGCAGCGAGAAAATAAAGTTCAGTCATAGTAATTAGTTTTTTTAATTGATCATCACTCCATGTTTATTTTTTTATTTCTCCTTACACTAAAAAAAAAAGTCTGGTTATAACTACCAAATGTGTAGTGAAATAGTATCAATTGAATATTTTGTCAATATAACCAAAAATAATTTTATTTTTCTAAATATTTAGTAAGTATTATCAAATCTGATATAAGTTACTAAATATTTAGAAAAGTGAAATTATTTTTGGTTACATTGACCAAAGATTCAATTGATACTATTTCACTATACATTTGGTAGTTATAACCAGTCTTTTTTTTCAGTGTATCTTTTTTAGAAAATATTGAAAAAATCTATATATGTACAATAATCTCAGATACTAATAAAATGTAAAACAATTACTAATATATACAATATATGATTATTATAATAATAATGATTTTTAATTGGAGTGTAAAAGGCATTCGTTTATGCGAAAGAAAATGAGGTGGCTATTCCTTAAGCGCTAAGTCGCTTCAGTCCCAAGTTTATCTTCGGGAAGGGGAGGGGAGGGGTGCGGAAATTGCTTTGGGGATTCACGTGCAATTAATATCTGTTTTCTACGGTCTAACGTGAACGCGCGCGTCACACGCTCAGGGACGCTTTTCGAGCGTGTGCGCGCAAACGGCAAAGGTGGCGAAGAACGCAGATTGCTAAAGGCGCTGTTCCGGTGACCTACTCCGCGATTATCACTCACTGTGGCCGATCGTCGATGCAAGTGCGTGAGCGTTAACTAGTGTTGCCAGCTACACCGTGCGCGCCACGACGAAAGGAGGACGCCACGCGGAGGACGTAATCGCGTAAATGTCGTCACGAGTCGTCTCGTTTCGAGCCCTTTCCCGGCGCGATGCCGACAGGTGCATTGAACCGACCGTGCGTTTCGCGTCCGGATCGCGATTTGCTTCTATGACCTCGGCGCGAATTACCCGTGTCACGAGATGCAATTAATTTCTTAGCGCTAACATGTGACACACATAACTGTGTCGTCGCGATAACTTTATGCTAAAAAGAAATAAATAATATGAAGTCCTCTAATAGGATTAATGTTTTATTACCTAATAAAATCTTTCGAAAGTGGCAATTTACTTCGACGATCGTCCAAGTAAAATATGCGAGAGTTTTCTCTGAATATTATTAGTACAATACGAATTCCATATGATGCAACGAATTATATCGATTTCAGTTTTATATTTTGAAGTCCATTTCTAACTTATCTCAAGTTTAATCTACTCGTTAACATGATTTTATTAAACGCATATAACTTTTAAGTATAAAATGTACAATTCCGTTACATAAAATAATTTTTTTCAAGTCGCTGATTTCCGCTCTGTAATATTCTTTCAACTTCTGGAAAGAAGATTCGTCGAATCGTGAGAGAATTGTGATGCGTTTGAATTAAATTGAAAAAAGAAAGCATACCGTCCCTCATTATATTTTTTTGCCTCTCGTTATTAAGCCAATCTAGATCGCTGGTCAATAACCAGATATCGTCGATTTCTGGCAAGTGTCCGCGGAGAAAGTATGGCCGATCGAACGATGGTGCGCGATCGATCCGGGCAGCGAAGCGTGACCAATTCGCGAATCGAATGTGTTCCTTGATCGCGAAACGCTTCTTGCTCGTCTCACGTCTATCCTATCTGCCACGCGTTTACCGTTGATTTCTTGTTTTTTTTTCAACACAGCTGTTGCAATAGCTCTCTTAAGCACGACGTGTTATTTACGCATCTTTTAAGCCGCGCTTGGAAACTTTAGAGGCCGTCAAACGTTAGAATATTAAAATATCAGCTAATGAGTTGCAAGTTCATGAATTAATTAACTCGGACGCGAGCGTCCCATATATGTATATCGAGATGATGGGGAAAAAATTTGTTAAATAAATACGACACACTTTTGTCGAATATTCGGCAAATGGGGGCATTGTTTGGAGCCTACTTAACATATATTTCCAAGTTGTTTGCACAATCGTGGCCGCGACTTTCTTATCGTGACGTCATACATTTATCGCGACTCGGTGTGTGAGGAATTGAGCCTTCCAAGCGTGTTTTGTTGCCTGCTCCCTTATTCACCACCCTCGCGGGCTGCGGTGTACGTTATCTTGCATAGTTTAAAGCTCGTCGTGCAGGTTTGACGTCGCTCGAGACAAGCGCATGCGGCATGATTGATCTCAACGGAGGCGCAGATAGCGGAGAGACAACTCCGGGTACAATGATTCCTTAATGTTAGTTGCACGCGGCAAAATACGGCGAGAAAATAGCACGGTATTTATCACGCAAACAAACTTGCAACAAAGCAGGCAAGGCAACCTGCAATTAACCATCCCCAGCAGCAGGGGAAGCAGGCACGGTAGAACGCACAATAGACTGCAAGGAAGCTGCCCTTCCTGCCCAAGTGGAAGGTCTTGTTATGTATTGCTTTAACTGATCTTACTTTACTTCTCTCAAATAACGTGCGCAAACTTTATGCGCTGTATAAACTGCGATTTTCCGAAAATTTCTCTCGGTACGTAAATCAAATGTGAAACATCGCTTCTCAGCACCGTCGCTGACGCACTTGTCGCCTTCGTGTCTTGCGCGATATGAGGCAACAGTTAACGGTTGGACAAACCCAGCTCTTTTAAATGTGAAACATCGCGGAGGCTCGCTAGAATTAAGAGAAACTTTTTTTTTCACAAGAAATTTAGGAATTAAATGTTTTCTGGAAACGTAGAGATAAACGATGTGGTATTTTATCGCTCGAGGATGTTGCGAGTGTGTAAATTCGGGTATAATGGGTATGCTAACACGCGGGGAGATGCGGAAACGTGGAATTCTCTACGAACGTTTGCCAGGTTGAAAAACAACCTTGACCCAGTCGCGTAAGTGCGAATCCGATCATCGTGTATCTGGAAATAGTAATTTTACGACCAGCTCGTTCTTGGACGGGCAATTCATTTTTGCACGTTCAAACCGCAACCGGCACAATAGAAACGCATCGTTGCAACACGCTGACGTAAGAGGTTTGCTCATAGATCTCATTGACTGTGGCACTTGTCGCCTTTTTGTCTTGCGCGATATGAGGCAATAGTTAATGGTTGGGCAAACCCGGCTTTTAAAATGCATACGAACGGTGGAAGACGGCTTACAATTATTATCCTTCACGGTATGAACAGTCAAATAATCGTAATTTCAGAATTTAATGATAAAATATATTAAAATTTGTATCAAAATATAATCTATATTAAATTGTTGAGCAACGATGAGTGATAATTATACGATGAATGCGTTAAATAATTAAATATTTGTTGCATATTTATAATATTCTGTTTTTTCATACAGCCAATCTGATATTGAAAAAAATATGTACATTTAATTCTGAATTAAAACAAACGAAAATCTCATCCGTCACTGACATCTGTCTTTTTTAATTAAGTTTTTAAAAAAAATACATTATATTTATTTTATCCTTCCTCTCACAAAAAAGCCGTGTAAACGATTTTATTGTTGACGGTTTTCCGCGATATCGATTGATTCTTTCGTTTGGCTCACTTCGTGTTGCGAGAGTACACTGAAAAAAAAGTCTGGTTATAACTACCAAATGTATAGTGAAATAGTATCAATTAAATATTTTGTCAATATAACCAAAAATAATTTTATTTTACTAAATGTTTAGTAAGTATTATCAAATCTGGTATAAGTTACTAAATATTTAGAAAAGTAAAATTAAATATTTTTGGTTACATTGACCAAATATTTAATTGATACTATTTCACTATACATTTGGTAGTTATAACCAGTCTTTTTTTTCAGTGTAGCTGTCTTCGCGTTGATTGAATTTTGACAGCTGTTACATTGACTTAGATCTTAATTGGCACGTCTAACAATGTCAAGTTTTTGTACTTAAAAAATTTGCTAATGGTCGAATTTTTGCAATTCAATGACAGAATATATAATAATTAATAATGGTACATTATGTAATATCAAAAGCTCTGTAGCGCGCGCTTGTTTTGCCTAGTAATGAAAATTTTTCATTATTTTAAAATAAGATATTCTTAAATAGATAATTTTTAGAAGAAATTCTAAAGGATGACGCGAGTAAAACCGCTATGAGACTGCGAGTATTATCAAATTTTAGCCGTTTTGAGGGTATTAAAGCAACTAACAAAATACCTCCTCCCGATTTACGCGGGCGCGTTATTTATGCGGCTCATCGCCGTGGCGCGGTGTGCTATAATAAATAATTTCGATAAAAGGGTTCCGTTTATCACACACAAATTCAATGGCAGCGCTTGCCCTGGCTCACGACCGCGGCACCAATTTGTTTCAATTAAAATCGTAATAGAATACATTATCACCCCTGCGCCGAGCATAAATTCTCCCGTATAATCCGAGATATTCGAAAACATTTCTTTCGATTACGCGGGCGCGAGCATGATTGCAAAAGTGGCGAATACCACTCTCGCGCTTTTCGATACGCGATGAGTACCAGACTGACGTTTATTGCCACTTTATCAACGGTAATTAAGCCGAAAGTGAAATATTCGCCGGAATAGAGTCCGAATTAAGAGTGGAAACTTCTTTTCAGGGTAAAATTAAAACGTCCGCGTTCATCTGCACGCGAGAGACACGAGAGGTCTACAATGTGGAGCCATACTCTGTAATCGAGGCTCGCTTGAAATTTCCGCCGAAGGGAAAGTCGGCTGGACGTTCGTCAAAGAATACGCGCTCCTGCTACTGATTTCCACCTTTTCTGGGCCACCCTGCGGAGAATATCGAGACGGTGGAAGTCTGTCGGCGATCCGCATACCACACCACCGCGCCGGATGATCGCGGCGACGTACGCGTACGCGCGCGCGCGAATACACGCACACACGTTCGGTCTGTAAGGCCGGAGAAGGAACGAGACACTACAAAGTAGCGTGCCACGGGAGTATGGACCTTGCGAGCGGTCAAAGTCGTGGCCTACTTCACTTCCTGGCTTCGAGAAACTTTCTCCTCGTACCGCTCGTGCGTTCACGCGAGAACCGAGAGCGGCGGCGGGGCTCTCGATCGGATATACCGATCGCGATTCCCCGCGCTCATCATCTCTTCGGGGTGGACGAGATATCCTGAAGACGAGCGCCGAAGGCCGTGTTCCGCATTTGCAGCTAAATCGCGCAAATCGTTAATTAAAGATAATTATCTACGATCCTGATAAGAGATGATAAAAGTCTAGACGGCTGCATTAACGCTGGACGTGTGCTTTACGTAAAAACGAATATCTTACGTAAAAGTAAATTGATTCGTTAATTGCGGTGAGATGAGCTTGAGGTATAAACTCTCACCGTGTCACGTGCAATCAATTTACGTTTTACATTTGTGGGTTAATTCATACTCGTAAAGATGCGTTTACGAAGAAAGTTTAGCTGTACTATTTAGAGAAAAATTATATCCTGCTAATATATATTGGGACCTTGAATAAGTTCTCGCTGTTTTGTCGTGAAAATTAATGCTTGATTTAAAAAAAGTCGTAAAAAAAACAACTCCTAATGATTCTGCAAGTTCAGCTAGCGTCTGACATGAGTCTTCATGAAGTAATGCCTCCAATTCTTCGTCTTCAAACTTTTTCGGTGCGCCAGAGCGTTCTTTATCTTCAACATCAAAATCATTATTTTTGAAGCGTCTAAATCAATCTCTGCAAGTTGTTTCCGACAGAGCATCGTCGCCGTAAGTCTCAACAAGAATTCTGTGTGTTTCAGCTGCAGATTTTTTTTGAATAAAGTAGTGCAGTAAAATTCCCCGCAAATACTCTTCTTTTGGCACGAAACTCGACATGTTTAACACTATGAAAAAAAAGTTGTTTACACTTCGGCGCAATGACATACACTGAATTTCAAGCTTGTTTATAGTACTTCCTTATAGATGCGTTACCATCTTAAACTACACACACGCAGTTCTGGTAACGCCATTTGTTGGAAAACAGCGAGAACTTATTCAAGATCCTAATATTATACGTCCTAATATTTAAACGTTTGATATAAAATTTTATATCTATAATAGAATACGATTGCTACTATTTTTATGGACTCTTTTATTCTTGACATTTCCATTTATGCTTGCAAAATTGAAAATTGTCTCATCCAATTGACACAGAAATAAATTCGAGGAGTTTAATTCGCGAGGCGTTGAAATAGATATAATCTCAACTTTTGTTTTTGGAAAATGGATCAAGCCGATCCTAATTTAATTTGACCGATGCAATTTTGACCATTCGGAGGAATCTGATACCCCGTCGTTATCGAGCGGCTAAAAACGGTCTCGTCCTTATTTTTATTAATCGGCCAACGTACAACTAAAAGTATTATTTGGAACGTTCCATTGGCCGAGTATCCGCCGCGCATCCGAGTATGGGCCACGATCCATAAACCATGTGTACGAAGCGTGCACCACTCGCTTGCGCCAGCTCAATAATCCGCGAGCGACCGGCTCTCGCGCGACCGGCAGTAAAATATCCCTCTGTGAGCATACCTGACGAACAACCTGGAGGAATTGGTACCTCAGAGTCGTAAAGGCTCTCCTGTATCCTCGGCTCTCTCGGCGTATTATTGCCAATTCTCGAGGGACCGGAGGCCGACGAGTTTCACCGATTATCTCGCGTAAACCCTCTCGCGCTCACGTCGATCGCGCGATATCGTCCGATTTGATGCGTCCGTTAGTTCACCTCGGAAAATTACAGCCAACTGCTGGCCGACGGGTTTCGGCCTCCCGATTGTAACCCGTTCAGGGCCAGAGAATGCAGCCGATCGCTATGTTCTGATTGCTTGAGGAATCAGAGCGTCCTCTTCGCGCTGGTCGGGCTGATTCAGATTTCGCAAGTCACCGTGATTTAAACGTGGTGCACCAACGCCAACAATGTGCTCGTAATTAGCTACTGCCGTATGAGATACATATCTCTGCCGTTTGTCTCGTTGAGGAAAGTTGATGACGCGAACTAATGTTCTCCCGACAGCTTTCGATTCGTTTTGCCCAACTTATTGTTAGTTTTGCTCATCGAGCACTCGTTTAGAAAAGTTATTGTAGTATTTAAAACAATTTTTTTTTAGCAGTTTTACCAGTTATCATGCCAGCTGTTTCGTCGGAAAATTTTGTGTGTTGTGTGTAGCTTTAAAATAATCTTCACACAATTGCTTTTAAAATGAAGATTAATAATGTGTAATAAAAAAAATATATAACATGAAATAATTTAAAATAAAAATTGTTAAAAATTATTTATAAATATATAATAAAGTAAAAATAAATTGATTCTTGTTATAAATCTATACACGATTGACGAATGTAAAATGGAAAGTAGAATTTTCACGAGCGTGTATTAGATATAATGCGTTAACGTGCACGAAGGGAATTTAGCGAGCGAACGATTATGGACCGCTCAAATTGGATATACGTAGGATAAAACGAATCTAACCGTCATCGTCAGTGAGCGAGTATTCTGTTTGCGAACGTCGGGCGAACGTCAATCGATTCAGGATGCACTTCACAAAAGCTGCGGGAGTGCTAGATGCGATTCTCCCCGCAGTATCGATGCGGCTCGAATTCCATTGCGAGAAAAGCCAACTGCAATGCCATTGTTGGCGAATGTACTGGTTCGATCGCATTACGGAACTTATAGTAAAAGTGCAAAAAAGGAAGGCTGCGGCACTTACAGCGGTTGGAAGGCCAATCGAGAGAAATAAAATGCCGCAAAAATTAAGTAACCGCAGATTATAAAACGAAATAGATGATAATATTGTGTAACACCTTCAGAGGTCGAGGTTTCAAATCTATATAATAAAAAGAACGTTCTTTATTAAAAGAACAAAAGAAAGAGAGAAAGATATGCGATAAGAGAGAAGAAACGGATTTACGAAACTTTAGCTTCCTCGCAATGCTTTCGTTGCACTGAGAGAAATCGTTTGGTAGAATAGTGATCAAATGAATTTTATAGTTACTGGTACCAAAAACTTTGTTACATTTAATAAAAAAACCAAAAACTTTTTGTAATTTGTTGTATGAAAATAATTATTTGGTGAAAACAACTATATATTTAGTAACTATCACTATAAAATTCATTTCATCACTAATCAACCAAACTTTGGTTGATTTTACCAAACATTTCTCTCAGTGTGTAATGGAAAAAAATTTTTCCCTACAACCCAATGTTCACACTTTCAAAGGGAAACCGCCCGAACATTTCGTGCTTCAAACGACACATTTCCTTGAAGATCATATGCGGCGATGTGCGAGAGCGATGCGTAGAAAAAGAGATGCAGAACGCTTAAGTACGCTTAATTTTTGCACCATATTGGCGATTCATAAGCTCGTTCCCGTATAATGCTCGGGAGAAAATACTGGTAATCATTGTAGTATAATGGCAGTCGTAACGACGTAATGCTACGAGTTTATTCGCCGTCACGGGAAGAATATAATTATCGCCGTAAGTTTCACTGGGTTGTAAAGTCAGTAATGTGAGTAGAGATATATTCTCGACCAGGCCGGCGTGGCGGATTTTTCTTGAGATCTGCTAAAGAGGGAGAAAATTAGACTCGAGATGCAGGAGCCATGTTTAGAGATAAGTAATTATGTTCGACGTGTTCCCTTTCATTATGCTATCCCATTTTAATTTATGTATACCGGTGACACTTGAATAAAATTGCAAAACATTATGATTATGTTATGAGCGTTGTTCGTCGTTATTATTTGCCTAATGTAACGCTCGTTTGACAAAAAGCCGCGTATTACCGATGCGGCACGTAAAACGCGACTGCAATCGATTATCCCGTGACATAAACGACAACGGCG
The DNA here is from genome assembly GCA_003595255.1 of Solenopsis fugax. Taxonomy (NCBI): domain Eukaryota; kingdom Metazoa; phylum Arthropoda; class Insecta; order Hymenoptera; family Formicidae; genus Solenopsis; species Solenopsis fugax. The sequence goes on from QKQZ01018375.1 coordinate 12,442, forward strand.
AGATTAATAGTCCACTTCCTCGCGGAGAGCGCTGCTCTGTAATAAGATGACGGTACAAGATGACTGCTTGGCAACTATTTCTTTGCAGCGTAATCCGAAGCGCGGTAAGTATAACGCGACTGAAAAGGCAGAAGAATTTAATAATCCCGACGCAATCTTCACTCGTTCTCGGGTATCTCTTCTCATAAAGGAACGGGCTGCACTTAATGCGATCCTGAATGAAAGGCGTCGAAGAGGAAAAAGCGTATCACGTCTGTTATCCTATTTACCTGTAGAATCTCGACCATTCTCCGGATGCGCGGGATGCAGCCGGTGAAAGTGAGTTCAGGGGCGTACTCGAGCCCGTTGTTCGGAGAGATTCGATCTGCTCGAGGGGGAAAAAAAAAAAAAAANAGCGACGCGCGGTGCTTCTTGAGCGAAAAGTAACGTAATTATCGACTTTGAGAGCATTTCGAACGTGAAGATGATGCCGACAGCAGTTTCGTTAGAGAGCTATCTGCTAATCGTTGTCTACACATTCTCCACTTTTTGTCAGGGAACATCGGCACCAAGTGATTTTCAGAGCAAGAAATCGCTGCATACTAATTATATTAATTCATAGTCGCGTGACGCGTATTACCGATTACCGAAGGCCTGACTCGCGCGCACGACTTTCGAGAAATAATTTCGTAACCGTAACTTTCCTTGACGTCACTCTACATCCGGACATCCGGCGCGGCGGTCGCGTGTCGTCTACGTGCAAGAGGCGAAGCGATAAAAGTGAAAAGTGAAAGCAAGCGGTAGCTCTGCTTATAGATATTGTCATGCGAAAGGCGGTATGAAAATAGCAACGAATTATCTTCCCTTTCACTCGTTCATGCTCGGATTAAAAATACATACCGAAAGTATCATAATGTGCCGTGTGTTTTATACTTTCGTAAACGGGTTATTTAACCAATGTACACGCGATTTCACCGTGATAAAACCTGACTGCGCCTGGAGAAGGTCACGTTGCGTCGTTTGAATTATGAGCGAGAAATAAAGGGTGCTTCGCCAATTAACCCGTTGAGGTCACACTTCCAAATAATAACATAACGGTCACATGGGGTCCACTGGACCCCCCTGGACAAAATCAGTCGCCATTTGCTAGTTTTTTGATATTTCGTCGCAAAAATTTTATTGGACATACCGTGAGATCTGTTCTTTATCATCCAATAATTTTTTTTAAAATTAGAATTTAACATAATGAAACAATTCAAATAAAAAAACTGCAAAATTTGACTTTTTTTACAAAAAATATTCATAAAATTTTTAATTTTTGAGATAATTCAATAAAAATTTAGGGGTGTATTCTAAGATAGTATACTTTCAGATAAAAATTAGTTTCATAGAAGGTTTTGAAAAAAGTACATTTATTTTGAAGTTTGAAGTGCTCAATTTTAACAAAAATCAAAGAGATGAGTTATAAGACGTAAAACAGGGTAAATACTTTTTTTTAATATTGAATTTTATTTATAAAAGTTAGCGTGGGGTCTTTTGGTGACTGTAACGGGTTAAGCTTCCGAAAGAATGGGACAGTCCGTAAAAGGATTAACTTCGCCTCGCGATAATTTCTGATGAGAAACGACATGACCCGGATTTAAATCTCCCCCCCTTCCCTTTTTTTACTGCCGACTTTTATGGCGGGCGGGAAGTGGGTGATACAGGAATGCAAGACGAAATATTCATTGTGTGCAAAAAACGGGTTTGCGACGGTGAATCATTGTCACGCAAATGCGTGACGGTAGGCGGCCGGCCGGTACAGAAAATTGACACGTGGGTGGTGAAAGTGAGCGTGTCGACTACTGGCTTAACGACGCCGTCATCGTCCCGATATTAGAAAAGTGAAAATGGAGCGGTTTTTAGTGACGTCAACGTAATCCGGAATGGTAATCAAGCGACGGATCGGTTTTTCCATTTCTAATCGATGAATAACGTGACGCCTTCCTCCGAGAGAAAGTGTGCGGTTTTTTAGTCCACGCGCGCTAGTTCGATGACTGAACAATTGCCGACGATGACCAATTGCCTTCGGGAATTTTTGATTGGACTAACGATCCGGTACACATCCGGTTGTTGCGGTTATTTTCTGTGACCTACACTGAGAGAAAAAATTGTAGTGGTGACAACTATAAAGGGACAACCATACAAATTTTGTTAATATATAATTATAATATATAGTTAAGTAAACTATATTATAGTTATTGCAACCAAGTTAATGGTTAAGAAAACTAATAAAAAATAGTTGTATTTAGTATACTATATAATATAGTAATTACAACTATTTTTTATTAGTTTTCTTAACCACAAACTTAGTTGCAATAACTATAATATAGTCTACTTAACTATTATAATTCTATTAACAAAATTTGTAAGCTTGTCCCCTTATAGTTGCCACCACTACAATGTTTTCTTTCAATGTGGAGTTGAAGATAAAATTTCAACAAAACCGGAGCAAAGTGGTGACAATAAGGAGACAACCTTACAAATTTTGTTAATAGAATTATAATAGTTAAGTAGATTATATTATAGTTATTGCAACTAAGTTTGTGGTTAAGAAAACTAATAAGAAATAGTTGTAATTACTTTATTATACAGTATACTACAACTATTTTTTATTAGTTCTCTTAACCATTAATTTAGTTGTAATAACTATAATATAGTTCACTTAACTATATATTATAATTATATTAACAAAATTTGTATGGTTGTCCCCTTATAGTTACCATTACTACAATTTTTTCTCTCTGTGTATAAGGCTCTATGTTCTTCGAAACGAATAAAAATCAATTAAGCTCGTCTGAAATCACTTAAAAAAAAAAGAGAAATCGACAACAGTCTAAAATATTGATCGCGTTTCGTGGTTTAAAATAAAATCGGGTTCCGCGAGTCATTACGAGAAGAAAGGATTTTCGATTAACACGGATTAACGGGATGACACGACGAAAGGCGGCGGTATTGTGCAACCTGCGAGAATTACAATTCACGGCGCGATAAGAGTGCTTTTAACATTTCACCGGCGAGCCGTGAGATGCATACGCCAGGCAGGCATAGATACCTACTTTGCTAAATACCATCCTCCGCCGTGGATTCGTGGACTGCAGTGAGCGACGGTCTGGGTTCACTAATCCCGGGTTGGAGGCTCGCTATCCCTTTTTAAATTACAGACCTACATGCAGCGCGTCGCGGAGAGAAAGAGAGAGACGCAGAGAAAATTTAGTTAAACGGCGCTAGAGCGATACTAGCGCATCCGGTCCTTAGTCACATTACCGCGTGAATGCTGCGTGAAATGGTACTATTCCGCGGGGATGGCTAATTTTAGTGAAAAGTAGTTTAAACCGAAACGAAAGAGAGCAGCTGTTCTCGCGCGAGTCTCGCGCGCTTCCACGCTATTTTACGAGACGACGACACGTCCGACTTCTTTCGGTGGATTTTTTCGTATACCATTGCGCTATAAAACGGGCAAGTAGAGCCGGTTTATTTTACGACCGGCCGAGACCGGCGTCTATGTGTGTTTTCGGTTGTAATACGTATATCGAGCGAAATACGATTTGGGGCAAGATTAAATTTTTACGGTAGGGTGGTAAAGTGACTGACGGAACGTCATAATAAATGCTTTCGCATTACCATGTTTCCATATTTATGAGCCACTTTTTTTGACAACTGACTAGGACGTAGCTAATTGGATGTAATTTTTTGACACGACAACGACGACGACGACACACCGACGCTGGAAGGCAAATTTTTACGGAATCGCAACGACTCCTCTACTTTCGCGATCATTTCGCGATTGCACGTTACCGCGCGTAAGTATGTAAGCGACGTACGCAGCGGCATGAATACTCGAGGTATGAAAACTACTTTCTACCGTCGGGCGAAAAGGAGCTTAACGCGAGTACGATCTCGCGTCAAGGGATTTGATGTATATTACAATTTACATACGACACGCGTGTATATATGCGTGTGCGTGAGCTAGGCGCGCGTGGAAGCGTGCACGTGCACGCCGGGCCACATTACAATGTTAAACTTCTCATCACCGGGCGATTAGCATATAGACACACTGACACACTAAGATCCCGAATCTATGGATCGCCCTAGAAATCGTGATCCTCCTTCGAACCCGTGGATATTAGAAATTAAAAATGAGTGACTGTTGACAGTGTCTTATTAGCATTTCTTCGCGGTACTCATTAACCGAGCGTTAAGAAAACGTAAATTCATTTTTTATATATAAGCAGGTCGTGACAAGATTAAAACGTTCTCAGAAGCAAAGTAATAACTCTCCTGCAGTTTACGTTCGAATCACGATTTTACATATGTTAAAATAAATTATGCACATTAACATATATTAAGTTAAAGAAAAGAACCGAAACAAAATCTGACAGAAACAAATAATTTTTTAATTTTGATCAATGGGACAGGATGTGTCTCCACACAGAAAAGAATGACTGTCAACAAATCAACAATTTATTGTTTCATATATAAGCAAGAATATACAATCTTCTTGGAAGAATTTGATAATCTTGATCAAACATATAATTTGCTTATGTTAGCAAATTATGTCTCTTTGTGATTATAAATACTTCCAAGGAGATTTTATATTCTTGCTTATATATGAAACAATGAATTGTTGATTTGACACTAATTTTTTTTTGTGTATATATTCTTAACATATAATTCTAAAGCAAGCTGAATAAAGCAGTTTAACTTTTTATTCAACAGTCACCGACAATTTTTTATTATCAACAATTCGTTATTTTATTAATTCTCTTAGATATTTTGTTAAAAATGAAGAGTAAAAAATATACATACACAGAAAAAAAATGAGTATCAAATCAACAATTCATTGTTTCATATATAAGCAAGAATATAAAATCTTCTTGGAAGAATTTGATAATCTTGATCAAACATATAATTTGCTTACATGAAGAAACAAAATTTCTTTATGTTAGCAAATTATGTCTCTTTGTGATTATAAATACTTCCAAGGAGATTTTATATTCTTGCTTATATATGAAACAATGAATTGTTGATTTGATACTCATTTTTTTTTTCTGTGCATGGAGCCAACAATTTCTTCTACGTTTAGAGCAATATATTGGAAATAACTGGTCACAAGTTGTTTGTCCTTGACCATAAGTGAGCAAACACTAGAATTTCTTAAAAATTTCACGATCCCTAATAACTTTTATGAGATTCTTCAAGAAGTCGTGCAGTTTACGTCCGATTGAATTTTGGCCGGCAAAAGTCCAATCGTCAAGTTTTCTCTCTCTCTCTCTCTCTCTCTCTCTCCCTCTCATTTTACGATCTATTTACGTTTTTCGTTGTACGATAGATGAGTAAAGTGCGTCAGGTGCAGACGCGTGTCTCGCGGTGGCGGACGCACGGCGCCGTAACGCGTCTTGAGCGAACGTCACTCGGCGAGCGCGACGAAGATTTATCCCGCACTCACCGTAATTACCGGCCGGCACTTTTCGTCAAGGTTTGGCGAATGCACTCTACGCCGCCGCCAGTGTTCCTGTTCCCTCGTCGTCGTGCCCGGGCGGTGAAACGACGGAAGAAAGTCAGCGATTCAGTGACCCAAAATTACAGGCGCGTATAGGTAGACACCGAATCGGCACGCTTCGCGATGCCTGTAATAAACGCCCACGAAGCGATTGTCTTCGGGAAATCGTCGAGAGATCTCGTCTCTCGCGCGCGGATAATCGCCCGTGACCAGATGTGTGTATACTTACCTCTCTCTCTCTCTGCACGGAGAGCCCGAAATGTTTGCCGGCCGCCGGCATGTACCTTTCCAAACGGGAAGATACTTATCGATGTTATTAGCACGCGATATCGCGCGAAATGCCGGATAAACCGTCGCTCATTTCTTGTATCTTTACATCGGCCAATTTCAGCAATTAATAATCATTTATTTCGTCAACGCTCACGTCACTTTGCTGCCAGCTACAAGAGCCTGTGATCCCGAACGCGATCTCGTCTCGGAACACGCGATAAACTTGGCAAGATTTTCAAAGATTCGATAGATGCAAAAGCTGCGCGAAAGTATCTATGTTATTTTTAAGAGCGTTTTAATCGATCTCTCTATCTCGTCATCGTCGTCATCGTCGTCGCGACCTTGAGAGGCCTCGGCATCGTGAAACTCTCGTACCACTTTTTTGGTCGAGATTTCTAGAGATGGGCCACGTGATCGCACATACCGATATGTGGGTTAAACCGTTTTTTTGCGTAATATCGAACGAGGCGATGATTAATCGAATTGCTTTTTGTCCGCCGCGAGTCGCGATTACGTCCGCGGGCCGCGCCGCGCTGATGCATCAACGAATTGTAATGTTAATCTCGTGGGCGCGGTACGTGAAGAGGCCTCCCAGCCTCGTGATCCGAAAGTGTGTCACGACTAAATCTTCCGTTCGACTTAGCCGGACGATGGGCGGCTACGCGATCGAAATCGACGTGGCCTGCCCGTCCTTTCGATACGTCGTCGTCGTCGTCGGCGAATTCCTACGAGTTTCGGACTCTGCTACCGGACGGTCAGAAATCGGTCAGACCCGCTGCATACCTCCGCGTATCTACCTGTGGCGCCTCGGGGAGCATCAATCTACTCACATGAGTCCATTTATACCAATTCACCGGCGAGCGGAGGGTTTCTTCAATTTCCGGCGATTGCGTCGGCGAGGCCGCGCGCGAGAGAACTCCGTAATTTCCTATTTAATTTGCAAGAGAGATGTAATGTGTTAATAATACAACTCATATTGTTCGAATGAAAGTCGAAATGGCTTTCTATAATAAGACTATAATCTAGAAAAAAAAAGTAATAATACCGTAATTACTATAATACTGCAGTTGAAGGTGGAAGAGAGGTGCAAAAATTCGCGAGCCTCTCCGCCCGCGGAAAGATCGCGGATATCTCGCTCGCGTTCCCCGCCTTCTCTCCCGTGTCTGCGCGCGTAATGCATTGCTCGATATGGATATAAATACAGCCCTCGAGCGTCGTGCGAAAGATGGAGGAAGACGTGGATTCAAGCGATTCAAGCGCATGGAGCGCACGTCCCGCGCGTAAGTCCGCGTATCCGCTCTGCGCTCCGCGGTAATCCGAAGACGAGTTTCAGCCGCGCGGAATATCCGAGAGATTAGAGCTTTAATCGCAAGAGTCTAATTGCTCTCCCGAGGCTACGGTAACTGTTCCAGACTGGTACGTTGTGTGCCAAGAATACCGGATCTTCGTACACACATACCGCACGCTCGCTCGCGCGCGCAGCGAACGCAGCTCGGGGAGAAAGTCCTCCGAACGTGCGATATCCACGTTACAGTTTCACAAANNAAAAAAAAGACCATTCTCCAAGTCTCGCACACCCGCGCGCCGATGGGCGGCTATCCGTCACGCATCGGATACGACGGGTAATGACATTCACGCGGCGAAGTTGGATTTGCATTGCAAGTTGACGTAGCCACTTAAGCTTGATCGGTGGGAGCACCGTGACCGAAATAAACGTAAAATACTTTGATAAAGCGCACGGCCGCTCCGTCGCTGTAGACAACCAGGATACATCTCTTTGGCATGCGCGTTTCAATACTAGTTTACGAGATATTGGAATCTGTCCGTCGTCTATGTCGATCGAAACGTTCCGGAGAATTTGCGCTACGCGGAGCAATTATCGGGCTAATGCTTTTCCTTGAACGGCGAAACTGCAGCATCGTTTACGACGTGATTGCTTTTAATTATACATTTTAATGTAGGCTCTTAAAGCGGTGTGTATACTGAGAGATACCGTAAAGAAATGACGACGTTTATGAATATAAACTTGGGTAAATGTGTTCATTAATTTGACGTCCGATATTGGTGCCGCACGTGTGCAACTTCCCATACGGGCTGTTCTTTTAGCTGCAGAGATTATTGATTTTTGGGCTTGGCCCATTTCTGTTCCCGAGGTCTGCAGTTAACAACCGCAATTTTGTCGCTCTTTTTTCCGACCGACAAAAGCTTGTGCCATTTTGCCTTGATATCAGTTTAGCTACTGCGAAAGAATGTACAGAGTGTCCCAGAAACATTGGTCTTTAGTTGAAAGAATGTTATAATAGAAATTAATTTATCAAAAATTAAATACAAGTTATACAAGTTGGTAAGTGGGTCTCACCTTTTGAATTTTTAACGAGGCTCAGTTCGAAGTTAGAGAATCCACTTTCTATCATCTATTTGACTTTTTGTACTTGATTCAAAAAGAACTCTTAAAAATTCAATGCTAAGATTGTAATTGAGGTCTCGACATAAAAAAAATGAGCGTTAAGCACTTTTAGTATCTTCCAGTTGAGAAGATGTACAACGCAATGTCTAGGACACCCGATGTAATAAAGGTAGACAGGACGAAATTTATTTGTTATCGTGATCTTTCCTTTCTTTGGTCAAGCTCTTGCAATGAGCCTCTACTTATGTAGGTATCTAGACAACAAAGCAAGATCCGTGTGAAAGCCGCGCGGAGCTCTCCTGAATGGTCGCTGACGTCAGAGCGCGAGGAAAAATTGCGCAATTTCACCATTCCGGCCGACGCGGAATTTGTTCGCGCAGCTTTCTTCCGGAATTGGATCTGCTCGAGGAGACGGAACAAGAGAGAAAGAGATGAAGAGAAAGAGAGAAAAAGATGGAGAGAAAGAGAGAACGAGGGTGGAATGTCAATGATTCGTTTCGCAAAACACGCGGCGTATTGTCCTGCCTGGCGATGCCTATAAGGCTCCCTATTAACATCAATTAACATACATTAGTCTATTGTGTTTGGTCAATAACGGTCGGTAGGCTAATTAATTAGTATAATTACTGCTGTGAGAGACAGACAAGGAATCCACGATACTCTATTCACGATTGTTAAGATTGTTTTAAGTGACGTTGATTCGTCAGAAGAAGATGGTAACGAGCTCTGTCACAAGATGTGCACGTGTCAAGATAATTACTGTCTTATGTACCGCTTTATTAACTTGAATCGAAGATAGAATTGAATTTTATCTCATAAAGATGCAATATCGGATCATGCTAATCTCACCGATCAGCAGTTAGTAAATGTTTTATGTAGAGTATTTAGATATCATCTTGTTACTGCTAGACGACCGCCACTCCGCTTTCAGTGACGAGTAAATTGGAGAGTTTCCTTGACCCGAATAATCAGGATTCGCGTAGCTATGCTTAACTTTACTATTATAACACATATCCGTCACACACGTAATTCTTCCTTATGCACATACGAGCGCGTGAGCGCGAGTTTGCACGGATGATCGAGAGAAAGAAACTAGACACTTAATAATACCGTAATACATGTTGACCTTCACCTAGGTGCCTCCGTGACAATCGTTACCGCGACGCGAGTGTTACTTTCCTTCCGGTATCCGTCTCTCAGAAATATTTCTCGTATTCTCTCGGCCTGGTTCGTTGCCCCCGAATCCTTTTCCATCTTTACGGGCGCGAGATGAAACCTCCTAAAGTCGGTTCTTTAATCCCACGCCGAAGGGATAAGAGTCAGTTCGAAACTTTAACCCAAGTTAACTCTTGCGCCCTAAATTTCATAGTTACTTTAAGGAGAGAAGAGAAGCGAATTCGCTCAACTTCTTTAAGATATTTCAATCTTGATTTCATTTCCACAGCGATTGAAGTAAGTAGCGAGGATCGTTAAAGGACTTGAAATGTTAAAGCACGGATCTTCGATTAAAGTTATTGGATAGGGGGATAAATAAATGATTCTTCAATTTCTTCATTTTGTCAGATATACCAGTGTATTATACAACGTAATTTTGATCTTTCTAAAATTAATAAAAATATACACGACATTTGTTTCGCGAAATTTACTACAAAATTAATTTCCTAAAATTTAGATTTATTCAGTAATTTATTAAGGGGGTGTTCCTATGTGACCGCCCGTTTTCAAAGGCGATTTTTAAGAATTAATTTTAAGTAAATGGTCAGACCTACAGATTTAATGTTTTATACTTATATTTATTCATCTTTGAAGAAGCATCTCAATTTTTTTCAAAGCTTTTTATTAAAAATTATAGCAAATAAATAATTTTTCTCAAAACGACATTTTTCAAATCGGGCGCAATGATTTCTCAAAAACTACTGAGCCGATCGAGTCGAAATTTTACACAAATGTAGTGCACATGTGTGGCTATCGCGTGAACTCTTTTTGATATCTTTAAAATAACTATTTTTTTCGGACTGCAAAATGTTAAAATTTTGTAGTAAAAATCAGACTATTACACTTTAAGTGCCGCCATTTTGTCAATTTTTTTCAAATTAATTTCTTTTAGTTCACGCGATAGCCACATTCATTAGGAACAAAATAAAAAAAAATTTATGTAATTCAGATGACCAGGACGGTAGCAATCGTGGCGCCCGATGGAGGAGAATTTTAAAATCTAAACTTTCTTCAATAATTTATATTTGCCATAATTTTTAATAAAAAGCTTTGAAAAAACTTGAGATGCTTCTTCAAAGATGAATAAATGTAAGTATAAAACATTAAATCTCTAGGTCTAACCATTTACTTAAAATTAATTCTTAAAAATCGCCTTTGAAAACGAGCTGTCACATAGGAACACCCCCTTAAAACAAGCAGAAACTGTCAAAGAATTTTTTTCCGAATAAAAGAATTAATTTACTCATCGACACACGCGGCCCATTTTTCTTTCTCGCGTAAAACACACGAAATTGATGCTGGAGAAAACTGTGCGCATTGATATTCCGACAAGTATTACAATAATCTCAAGAGAAGTGCAAGTACAATAAAAGCGTTGCGTTCCTGAGGCCGCCGTCGTGGCCCTGAACGTGGGCAACCGAGGACTTTCGCTGGCATCCGGCCTGCGTTCGACTTCCGCCGTCGCGCCGATGCAACCGAGATAGAATGGGTCGTGCCGAACCACGAGCTCGTGATTCAGCCTCGACCGCGTTGCAACTCCGTTCGGCGCGATGGTTAACAAAAAAGAAAGCGACGGAGTGACGCACTCGCGGACATAAAGGGCTTTCGACTGTTTGCTCGTGCTTGAACGAGGCGGATCGGAGAATGGGCACTTGCTCCTTTCTTTTTTCAAAAGGGAATCGGCGACTCGGACGACGACGCGGCAGAATTCGATTTTTCCGCTAGGTGACGAGCACGTTGGAACGGCCGAGGTGGATTTTGGTGAAAGCCAACGACTTCGAGAGGGGAGAGTATATAGGCCGCGGGTCGTTACAGGCGTGCTCACAACTAACGCACTCGCCCAAGTCGCCGGTGTCTTTCAAACGAATATCTGATAATTTAATACCGAGGACCGACATTATCCTTCCTTCGGCGCTCCGACCGCGTAAAAAAGAAAGGAGAAAAAAAAAAGAGAAGAAGATAGGTATCTTTCCCTCTCGAGCGTTTCGGCCGGCCTCAAAGTTGGAGAGCCGTTAGCGAAGAAGAGGAACGCGGTCTATAAGGGAGGACACGCGGCAAGAAAGAAGTCACAAGTGCCAAGTGTGTGTGCCAATAGGATTATATCGAGCTATCCGCTGAACCACGAAGAGAAAAAAAGAGGTTTGTCATCATTTAATATGTGCTATTCGGCATGTGATCAGTGACACGACTGCCCGATAAACTGTGGTGCGATATGCGCACGTTTCGTGGACGCAGCAATTGCTTTTCTGACGGTGAAAGTAAGACGACAGATGAGACAGTGCTCATCGAACAGTAAAAACCAGCTGCGATTTGTTCCGAATTTTTTTTTTTTTTCAATTATGATAGAAAAAAAAGCAGCAGGTGCTTATCATACACAGTGCTTATCAAGTAATTAGTCGATGCTTATGCTGGACTCCCTGTCAAAGATTACATTTTCCTTGGTCCTGGAATTTGCACGCGCGTCACTTAAATATTTAATTTTGTGTTTGTTTTTGGTGTTGTCGTCTCGATAAACGTGCTGAAAATTCTTCTTCGACATCCACGAAACCACAGTGTAAACGGTCGCGTCGGCTTCTCTTGGTCGCTGAAGAGAAGAGCGCCGGTAAACGCTTCCTCTTTGACTCCCTTCTCTCTTTCTCTCTCATCTCTCCCACTCGCGCGTGGTCTCGCGCGAGCACACGTCGAAAAGGCAAAAGGGTATGTGGGGTAGCGAGTCAGTGTGTCAGCGTACTGGCGTCTCTCCTCGCGGAGAGGCGCGTCCTTCCTTCTCCGGCTCTATGTCGGAGGAATAAGGCCGCGCGTAGGTAGAGGGAGACCATCTGCTATGCGACGCGGCGTTTCGTAAAGAGGCGAGAGAAGATGAGACCGCACGTCTAACTCCGCGATGGGAAACGTCATGCTCGAACACATCCGCGACGTGATCGCGCTCGAACGAAATCGATATACGGGCTCGATTAATCCGACAATGAGTAATGAGCTCGACGAGTCAGGTAGAAATCGTTCGTTTGCAATGAAGCTCCAGTGATTATTACTAATAGTAATCAAGTTGATTAGCCGGAGGGAGAAAGAAGGCGAGTGATAGTTTTCGAAGGATGGCACACGAGGCGATTGAACTTTATCCTCTGATCCCCTTAGCCGCGCAACAGTCCGTTATGCTTTCTACCAGGTTTCCATAGGTACCTTTTGTCGCGGCATGATTTTCCGCTTTTCTGGGCGCGATTATGTGATCGCGACGGGGCTCGTTAGCCGTTGAAATTCAACGTGTCGTGATAGTTCCTACGCTCTTAGAAAGACCACCGAGTGCAATTTCATGCGCTCAGCAGAACGGATCTAGAATCTGCTCATTGGCCAATGGTCAGTCACATGTAAGAACGGTGGAGATGTCTCTCGCGACTTTTGGCGCACTCTGTTCGATTCTAATAATTTAATTTTGAACGAGAGAAAGAATTTATGTAACGGAATTTCAATTATAATACAATTGTTACAATGATTAAGTCTAACGATAAAACTATCATTTATGAATTAATTTAATCATGCCAATCAATTATTACGAATACAATTCTGTCATAAGTATTCTTAAATCACGATAAGAAGAAGTCTTTTATAATTTTATACGTAATTAAATTTTTATCATTTTTGGAAGTAATAAAATAAATAATTGATCGAATTTAATGGAGTTGATTTCGAGCAAGAGAAAGAATTGAATAAAATATATAATTGATGCTATTTTCAAGCAATATAAATTATAAGTTATCCATTTGCTCGATTGAAATTATTATCGCAGTAGTAGTATGTTATCCGAATTTAATCTCGTACACACAGTAATAAAGAATTGAGTGACTATGCTTCGTACGTATATACATCGCTTTCCCAGTTTCTCTACGGAGATCCGAAGGAACGATTCGCGAATTATGATGTATGCAGAAAAATCTAGTACCGCTATAAATATCTCGATCGCGCGGTTGCGGTTTATTGCGCGGAGTCTTCCCATTCGAGTCACTTTCACGAGAGCGCTGAATTTGGCGCACGGCGATCTCATGGTGTTCCGTGTCGCGTCACATTCTTATAGGGTTTCACCTGGCGAATACGTCCCGCGTGTATAACGGTACCGGTGTTACGTCACGAGCACACACCTGTCACGCATGTGGCGAACAAAGGGTTGCACCACACGGCCTGGTAAAATAATAACGCGAAAGGAGGGACACTGATGCATCGCCAGATATCTAATTCCCGTAACGAAGCTTGGGCAAGGAAACTTGGCCGTTTTAAGACAAGTTTTTTTTTCGAGATAATATAACGAATGATATTTCTGCCTTCTTTAACATTTCAAGCATTATTTTTCGTTGGACAAATTAAGAATCTACTCATTTAGATCACATTCGATCAATCGATTCTATTCTTTTATTACTGGAATCTCCAAGAGAGAATTAATGGAATACATTTAAAGAATTAATGGAAATTCGAAGAACCAATCTGATATGAAAAAGAGCGATTTAGAATTATACAATAATTATAAACATTTTATCAAATTTATGTTTCGTTATGCAATACAGTATTATTAATTTAAATTTGACTGCATATTAGTATGCAAACCACAAAATACGCGATGTTTGCGGAAGTCTTTTTCTTCACTCGGCTAGGCGTGATTGTGTAATCAGTTTTCTGATTAGCAAAAGGAAATCAACAGTAATTATGCGTTGATGATAAGAAACGAGGTCGTTGCTGCACCCGATCGCTTTCTCATACTTTTAGTGTTATTTCAATGTATATTTATATAACTCATTGCACATGCACATTTTTGTCCTTTTGCTTTTCCTCTCGCTCTCCTCATGTCCTTGTATATCTCGCCATGAAAATTTATGAATGAAACTCTATATATATATATATATATATCACTTATCTGATTATATGTATGTAATGAGTTTTCAGGTGAAAACAAATATACATATACAGCTACGCAATACAATATTATATATAAATGAATAAAATAGAAAGCATATTTCAGTACAATATTATATTACGCTATATACTTTGATTATCAACTCTCAAGTTATTAATTCACAGGAAATTGCTTTTTAAAATTAAAAACCTGTTTATATTTGGATTTCACGTCGGCAAACCGCTGCCTTTATGTCGCGTACTTCAAAACAGGATTCTCTTATTCGCATGCATACATCTTAGATTCTACAAATGTCATCCTCCCTCCCTCTCGCCCCCCCCTCTCTCTCTCTCTTTCTGTCCTTCTTTCTCTTGGATATCAGACTCTTCGTTTGGCTATTTCTCAGACTGCCGGATTGTACAGTTTCTCGAGAGTCACGGGCGCTTATGTGTGTATGCATATGTAAATGCTGGAGTACACATAAATACCGGATTTTATAGCGCGAGTAAGTAGGCAGTCCTCTCCTTTTCTCTGTGGAAGATCCTCGTCATTGGGAAATTTGGGTCTGTGAAACAATATTCTTGGAGTTTGTTTGGACTAATTCGTCTCGCAATGGGCTCACGATTTTTGTTAGGGCATCACGATTCCAAGGATTAATTTTCGAGGCCGCTTTCTCTTAATAGCCCGCCTTTCTATCGATATACTTTTTTGGGACATCAGCGAGTCTGTCCGGATTTTCGTTTCGTTGCTCACGTGCATTGTACGCGATACTCATAATAATCACGTCCGACTTTCTTCTGATACATTATTAGAAATATAATATATAAGTATATGAGAATTATACACGTGAAAAGTATGGAATCTTTTCTTTTTAAAATTACATTCTTGATTATTGAAGAAAAAGACTTGAAAATTCTTAAAAATTTTGAATATTAAAATTGCTTTTAATAATTAATTTATGAGTAGATATTAATTTTTAATAAATAATGTATGTAAGTATTACGTTAAGAACAAAATTTTATCATGAGGAAGCAATAATTCGTGTCCGTGTCAAATAATCGTCGTTAAATTAATCATTTAGGATTAAGGTTGCAAAATACTCGCTGAAATTACATAAATATCCAGGCTAGTTCGATTGATTCTAAAATGTCATGTCCCTGATTGAACTTCTCAGTCGAGGAAATTCAAGTAGAAGAATATAATTGGCTGATCGAATTTGGCCTGAATCGTGCGCGACGTAAGGAACCCGATGGGGTAACTATTGCCCGCAGACGGACGATGGAGATTTAGCGCAGCCTCGACTAAACTTATACCAGTTCGTGATAGCACGACGGACTAGTCGTCCAGACTAAATGGTCGAAGAAGCGAAGTGACGCTTCGTAGTGATTGACTGGAAATCGTAGAAATTTTTTTTTATGTCGACTGTTTCGTGACATGTCTCGTCGACACTTTTCGCGAAGCTTTTAATGCGGCAAATTCAATATAGTTACATCAATCCAACGCATAAAGGATTTCGCATACTATAGAGGTAAAAAGCCAATTGGTTGGCTAAAAAGGGAGGAAAGAATTATTGGGGTGAAAAAATTCGATGATATCCCTATCAGATAAAAATAAAAAGAAAAAAAAGGGGAACAATCCCTCGCCCAAGGAATTTTCAAGTACCGGTTTAATACTTCGAATGGAACTATTATACCTATGAAATATGATCGTCCGACGTCAAATAATGTCAATAGATTGTACATTTCACTTTCCATAATTCTAATGGTCTCGCATTCGGATATGGGGTTACGTCAATACGAAGAGTTCCCTTCGACCAAGCCAAATTATTAAAGTGAATCAGCATTCTGATAACATTAACCTACTCGATAATGCACCGCTCATCGCGTGATTACCTGGAAACGTCCTTAATCTGACATAATTCGATAATGATTCGATAAATTGCGATATTACAGAATATAAAAATATTTTTTTATATCGTAGAAACCTGGAAATTGAATGAGCCTCACGCGTGCTTGGATAGGATAAAAACATGCGAGGGGGATCGGCCTACCGGAAATATTCGCGCCGCGCCGTAATCTTCGCGCTCGGGAAATCAAACGTTGAGAAAAAGAAAGAAAGGAAAAAAGAAGAAAAAAAATAAATAAATACGGCGTACGCGAAAGAGAACGCGTTCACTCGCACTTTCGCGTATTATCTACCGTATCGTTATCCCTCGGCGTACGCCGGCTACCATAAGCCATTTCCGGATGGACGAGTTAGCACCCATGCGGGTGCGAAATCTAGGTCAGACCCATTGCTGTCGGTTAGCTTTCGAGTCTCGTTCTTATCGGTCGCGGCATTACGCAAATGCGGACGAATGCAGTGCTCTCGCGAAGATTTCGAGAAACGAAAATGAAAGTGTTAAACAATGCGAGTGAGCGAACGCGAGGACACACATCTGACTCACAAACAATCATTTATCATAGATATGTTCCTTTGTTCCGATCAGCCATCGAATAGTGTCGCTTTCGATGATACTTTTGAGCATAATGTTAGAGATCGCTGGGTCGCAAATTGCGCGAATTAAATACACAGTACAAAATTTTCAACATTTTTGCATGTCCCAGAAAGTCCACTCTAAATTTTAAGTTAAAATAACTCTTATTCATCGTGTTACTTATTGACAAATTAAAAATGTTAAGTAATTGACACAATACTTAACATTTATTTTTACTCATAAGAAATGTTAATAGAACATTTTCGTTCGTAACATTTAATTCATAGGAAATGTTAATAGAACATTTTCGTTCGTAATCATGTTAAATTAACTTTGAGACATGTTGATTATTTGAAATAATTGTGTTAAAAGTACTCAAAATAATATTCCATTTCTAAGAGACATACACAAAGTGTTAATTTATAAAGTTGACATAAATGTAACACATGAAAATGTTATAAAAATAATAACATATAAGTGGTATGTTAATTTTACATTGAAGTAGTAATCAAAACGTGGTAACACGAGAAAATTTTAACATATGGACCCATATGTATGCACAATTTTTTACTGTGTAAAGGCCCGTGCGAGGGAAAATCCGTATCTGAGAAAATCGCGACAAACGCAGTGCAAGTCGCTTCCGTATTCCGCGCGAGTATTACGAAATCTTGTGCATTGCTCGCGGCGACCCTTTACCCCCGGCACCAGGATATATGTCGGCCGTCCGGGAGACGATTCGCGAAATTGGAGTTAGGAAAGATCAGCAATCGTCCGTGTGTCGTGACTCAATTTTCAAGCGGAGGTAGCGCGTCCCGGTTTTCAACGGGGGACTTCCGCCATTTCCTCCGCGCGATTTTTTGAAATTGGAGCCAGCCAGTTCGCGGCGTTTGCAGTACGGCGAAGCGCCTCTCCCGGTTTCCATCGGGATCTCGTGCCGCGATACCGTGTTATTCGAGTCACGAGTCGAGTATCCCAGACGAGCAGCTTCCGTCTTCCTCTCCCCTTCCCTCGTCTACTCATCCCGTTTGCGACGACGATCTCACGACGGACGGTTCTCGTCCCGAGATTCCGCTTGCCTCGCCAAAAAAAAAAAAAAANTGAGGAAACTTTCGATCTCCTACTGCGACGATTCGATCGCTAGCATCGCTGCATCGTTTGCGCCAGAAGTTTCAAGTTCCCTCGCGGTGCGGACGTGCACCAAAATTTCGCGCGTAATCTTCGTGGCTTTCGCGTTCCGGTTGCGGTGCATATGGAGGCACGCTGCACGCTGCTGCAGAACTCGTTATTGCGAGATTCGGAGTGGAAGCGTTGTACATTGCAGCGAGCATCACTTACGTCACTTTCTCGTTACGGCATTTCTAATTTTAACCTTTTCATTGAAAATCTTTTTTTTTTTCTTCTTTTAATGAAAACTTCAGTCGAGACGCGTGACGCGGATATCTCGTCCTGCGCGTGTCTTTCACCTGTGCCGTGAGGTCCCTACTCGCTCTTGGAAGAGAGAAAGAGGGAGGAACGCGAGTGAAAAAAAGAGCAGGCGCGATCGGGCGCAATGGTGGGAGCAATGCCGTCGACGGTGGGCCTGTTTGGGCCTTACGTCGTGCT